>CATQJL010000112.1:28398097-28448545 GCA_958299035.1 Cylicocyclus nassatus
TTCCACCCCAGTCTCCAACACAAAATGGCAAATCCGCCCCAGCCTCACACATATATCATTGTATACCGCCAGCCTTGGTAAGTATAACCTCAAAGTTGTATATCTGTATGCACCACTAATCGGGAAATATCAAGTATTAACCCTAAAAAGGCGAATAAAATGAAATTTTTGCAATTCGGACAATCTTGATTTCTCAATCTTGAACCCCGGAAAAAATACATCATACATTTTTGGGTACTCTCTGTGGAAGCTAGCACGGAGCTGGCAAGGTCAACTTCAGACGCAAATGAGATGAAAAGTGGTGTTCAATTTGCAAGTTTTCCTACCGATTTGAGCTCCTAGATCGCGCAAAAACTAGACTTTTGATTGAAACTGAATTTGACATCGGAAAGCTTGTGTACTCCGCTAATCTGCATCATGTCCCTAGAAAGATTCCAATGAAAAGGTGCGAAAACCAGCAGACGCCAGAGAAAAAACCGATGGTTGGCTGCAGTGTTCACCTCAGAGTACTCATCAATATTAGGTTAGCGACTCAAAGGTTGACTGACTATGCTCAGTTGAGAAAAAACTGTTGAACACAAGTTGGATTTTGGCGTCCTCGAGAATGTGTACTGTCGTTCGGTGTAATTTGACTTGAAACATGAGTATCGTTTATATCTGCTGTCAAAGTGAAATATTTATTTAGTCTAACCTAGCAAAAAGGCATTAACAAGCAGACGTACCATATTCGTGGTCAGCACATCGAATAATCCTCCCCATCTAGGCGATTACTTATTTTTTCCCACTACCGTTTACTTACCGTAACCATTACTACGGTCAACGAATTATGTGAATAAGTAGCTGCCTTCAGCACACACTATAATCTACGTAATATCAAATAAGTGCTCCACATTGAAAAAGCACAAAATTATGGGGAAAGTTGTAAGGCCTAGTTTCTACCCTAATATACAATGCGTTTAGCGGGGCTAGCGCCGCGTAGTGCAGTCACACATCTACGCGCGAGCGCTACCGTACGCGCAGCGGCAGAGATCTTGCTGCGCACAACATCCCGATTCTTATTTTTATCACTGTATCTCGTAATTTTCCGTTTTTGTTACAACGGATTGTCATTTTTCTTCTATGCTCATATGCAAGCTGCGTTGATACGGATGCGACTTTTTTTCGCAGCTAAGGAAAGAGGTATCAAATCTTTAGGCGTTTTTTCTCATGACATCTTTCATTTTATCCAAAACTCCTTCCGATGGCTGATTCCGGATGTCTGATTAATTATACTGGCTCGCGTTTCAACAGTTATATAATCGTATATCGTATAGGTCTGAGTGAACAGCGCCAACGCGCCGTTTACTCAACCAGTTCTCTCAACCTATACGATTACACCTTACGATATACACCTTTAGCCGTAAAGAGGAAGAGCACTAGTCGTTTTCAGAATTTTCAAATGAACTTGGGTCACATCTTCTTATGGAAGACCTCAAACCTTCATTTTATCTTTCATTCGCGCGGCGATACTTTGAGTGGTCTCAGGAAGTACTGAAGTAATGTTTCAGACAGGAAAACTCAGAAATTTGGAAGTAAGACAGAGAATAAGCTAACAAGGGAATGGTCAGAAGTCGAAGTGACCAATCCAAGCAAGCTGTATACCTTTCGATGCAGAATTCAACGCTGACTTAAAATCTGCATTCCGTATCTGCTTAGCTCCTTTGTGGACGAAGTTAGGAGCATTTTATTGCGAAAAAATCGTACATAAAAACTGCGAAATTGAGTACGTCGTTGCATATCCAGTTCACCTTCAGGTTTTAAGAATATAAGGTAGCCTAGCTGCATGTTTTGACCCAGCATTAACCCGAACATGGCTCTGTATTGCCAAACTTGCGCTTTGCATGCACGGTTTCTTAGCAAACAACGGCTTTTAACTGCTCATAATTTCGTCCACAAAGGCGCTAAGCAGATATGGAATACAGATTTGAAGTCAGCGTTTCATGCTGCATTTAATGGTCTGCACATTGTTGGGATCGGCCACTTCGAGTTCCGACCATTTTTTCCTTGTAAGAAAGAAGCAGGAGGAAAAGTTAAAACAAAGACTACGTCGCTTTGCGCGGTATGGTTCCCCGCACGCTGCAGCATACGGTAGCGCTCGCAGCAGGTGCGTGACTGCACTACGCGGCGCTGGCTCCGTTGGACGCATTATACACGCTGTTCATATCCATTTCTTCAATTTCACTTATATAACGTTGCCATAGAATTGCCGCTCACCATACCTTTTTTCGCGTAGCGTAATCTAACGATAATTCTAAAAAGTTTGAAAGTCCCCAATACTGCTTGATGTCTCTTTCTACTGTTAATTCTGAATCTCAGCTCTTATGTGACAATTTTTCGCGCGTTTGCATCGACGTCATACAATGCGGAAGCGAACTGTTGAAGTCGATAAGTACATCCGAACCAGCTTCAGATTGGCCCAAAAGTCCTGCAGCACTTTCTCTAAAGGTTGCTTACGTTACCTCAACGCAATCGCTTCTTTTAGCTTTGACGGAAGAGGAAGTTGAAGGAATCATATTTCCTGCATCTAGGACTTGATGACTACAGCTGATTGATAGCTGGCAGAGGTCCAAGCTGATGAAGACGATTACGCGAACATTTTTACCGTCGAATAAAACTGCCGAAAAGCTAAGGCTAATTCATTTTGGCAAATCTGAAAATAGGTTATCCCAAATGTATGCACACTTTGACTACGAATACGCCTGTTGGCTCAAGATTCTGACGAGATAAAATAAGTTTTTCTTTATTTTAAGTAAATGATTAATCTAAGTAATACAAGTGTTTCGTTTGTATCATTTTTGCATACATTTAGTCTCATTGTCTACAATGACGAGATTCTGCACCTACAACGGAGGGGAGGGGGACTTTTCAAACTATCGGGGACTTCGCACCTAGCCTTCGCACCTACCTCACACCTACATCGCACCTCTCCATCCACGTAATGAGTAAGATTCTCCACTACGCCTAGGTGAGGGGGGGGGGGAAGGGGAACTTTTCATACGAACGCTCACCGATCACTTTGACCTTCTAGCGTATGCTAGGGTGCTGGTAATACGTCCACTTATCGATTACAATGGACTAAAATGAAACGTTTATTATCAAAAATGCGTAAACTATCTTGATTTTTTCTGTTGTATAAAGCTTATCGGGTTGAAAAAGCGCATCATAGTGAAGATCGTCAGTATACTTGGGTCCGAATCGAATAGAAATTCGATCATTCGAATAAAACATTCGAATATATTCGTATGCGAAATTCGATATTCGGAGTTCTTCCATTTTCGAATAATATTCGAAACTCGAATAATCAAAAAACAGGGTTTCGAATAAAATTCGAAACCTCGAATAATCAAAAAACGAGGTTTCGAATATTATTCGAAAACTCGAATAATCAAAAAACGAGGTTTCGAATAGATTTTATTCGAATGTTTTATTCGAATGTTTATTCGAATTCGTATTCGAATGACTCCGTATTCAGATTATTCGACTTTGTTGCAAAGCCAACTTCTGAGTATCAAGCTCACTTCGTCCGCGTTTTTTTTTCGCAAAACTCGGTAATGCATCTTTTGCAACCGTTATACCTTTGAACTGTATGGAGAGTTGCATTCTTCCGACTGGTTGCGACAGTAAAAAATCATATGTGTTTAATTGATGTGGAAAGTAGAGCAAGCTTTTTGCTTTTACATTGTTGATGCTGATAAGAAATAAAGTTAATTCTGGTGTACATCAGTCTCATTCGGACCATCTGAAGAAGAATCTTTTCGGCACAGCATAAAAATTTATATCGAGTGCTTTTAGATCGTCCATAATGGGTAAAATATGTTTTTTTGCTGATGTATAGACTAGATGCCGACCGACCGACTTTATCGATTTTTGGGGAAGTTTGAGCTGCGGGGCTGAGAGTTGTTACATGAGGTTAAGTGAGGGTGCTGATTATGGATAAAAATTTACTTTATAAATTTTATCGATTTTTGGAAAATCTCGAGCTACGAGCTTGGGAGTTGGTACAGGGGGTAAATGAGGATGCTGATTAAAACCGAAATCTATTTTATCGATTTCAATAATTTTTGGAAACTTTTGAGCAAGGAGTTGGTATAGGGGATACTAGGGGGCTGATTATGATTGGATCGGCTCTAGCCAGATATGTCGGCAAGTTTGAGATGTGATTGCTTTAGTTATTCGATAAATCATTCGAATATTTATTCGAAATTCGACTTCCAATGTTCGAATATATTCGATATTCATTCAGATATCTTTGATTTTCCGAATTTATTCGAAATTCATTCATTCGATATTTTTGATTTTCCGAATTTAGTCGAAATTCATTCATTCGATGTTTTTGATTTTCCGAATTTATTCGATATTCGTTTATTCGAAATTTTTCCTTTTCGTATTTATTCGATATTCATTCATTCGATGAAAAATTC
The DNA here is from genome assembly GCA_958299035.1 of Cylicocyclus nassatus. Classification (NCBI taxonomy): domain Eukaryota; kingdom Metazoa; phylum Nematoda; class Chromadorea; order Rhabditida; family Strongylidae; genus Cylicocyclus; species Cylicocyclus nassatus. The sequence goes on from CATQJL010000112.1 coordinate 28,402,558, forward strand.
TCGAATTACCCAAGTATAATCGTCAGGCCACAGCGAATTCATTTTCGCAAACAACTGGCACAATTGTGGTAATGAATAGTTCGCTTATCGAGTCGCATGCCCTCCAATGGGTGTAGATATGTCAAGAGGCGCGATTCCTATTGCCAGATGGGCAGCATATAGCACATATTTAGTGTTTTATGAAGTTCTAGAATTACTTGAAATTTCGAAAGAAAATATATTAGGAATTTAGGGATTGTTCGATCTCATCATCTTAAAAATCAATTTCAAACAAAATTGTTAAAGGTCAAAAACACATAAAAATGCAGTTACAGCAATTTTGTAAATATTTCTGTCAGTTTTCTAGCAAAAGTCGTCAAACTTATCAAGTGGTTACTTCAAACAGCTAGTAAGCCAATGAACTTTGTCCGGCACTTTTTGAATTTTCCCATAGCATGAAACTGGAGTTTTAAGTTGATGACCCAGAAGAATCGCGCCTCTTGACCGTCTTCCCCCTCTAATATCCCCTATGGGAAGAGTAGCACTTCCAGGTCATGCTGAAGGCTCGGAGAGGCATGTCACAATACTCAAATCAGTTCAAAACGTTTGTAAAAGAAAAACGGAATTATGCCGACTTAAATACTAAAAATTCGTGTGGAACGATCATGATGTTATTTTTCACAGCAAAACACTTTTCAAATCCATACAGTATTCAAGTTTTCCAGATTTATCCAAATTGGTACTGCAAAAGCTAATCTAGATGTTTTTTTGGAATGGAGCCAGCAGGCCCAAACCTGGCATGGCGCCAGTTTTTACTGGAGCTTTGCCAAAAGATGATGTGGAGGCATACGTATGAAAAGTCCCCCTCCCCCCTCCTCTCTACATTATACTAGACACGGAGGTGCAAGACTTGACACTAAGCCGTAGGTGTGCACACCTCGCACCTCGGAATTGCTCATCGTATGAAAAGTTACTCACCCACAACGGAGAGGTTTCAATTCTTCACGGCCGAATGGTCTAGTGGTATGATTCTCGCTTTGGGTGCGAGAGGTCCCGGTTTCAATCTCCGGCTCGGCCCTATCTTTTGCATATGGTTCAAAAAAAAAAAAGAAAAATGGAGAGAAAACCAACCAGAATGCTGGTGGCATAGAGGAAAGCACTGCTTCTACTTCAGCTTGGAGGCAAAGATCCTTCGGAGGGCATACCGTCCTCCAGATGGAAAAGACGTCCTTCGTGAAGTGAAGAAAATTATCTCCAATAGAATCAGAGATTCTCAGTGCCTGATTGAAGACCTCACTCTGCAAACTGCTCAAAAATTCTTCCTTTACAGTGTTCGTAGTTGTCTTCTGGGGCCTTTTTCTTCAGAACGCGTTGATCATACTGTAGTCCAGCAATGTACCACGTAACACTGCGTCATGAATGAGGCGAATAGTGGAAACAAATTAGAAAGAAATCAATAGCGAAATTTTATTTTGAAACAGGATGATTTGCTATATAGCTATGACATTAGAAATTCAAAGAGAAAACCCCTTGATAACTGAGCAAGTCGTTCGTTAAATCAGTTTGAAATTTGCAGCTTTCTTGCGAAAATGCATCTCAAGTCAAGGCTGTTTTGAGCTTGCTGTCCATATGGAATGTAGCTGTGTTGCTGAATCATTATCTACGTCATTACATTATATTCACTATTGTTCACCTAATCTTTCTCCTTTGCCTGATTTGAGGCATCCAGATTTGTTACTTTTACCAATTATGTACCTCCAGAGCGTTGATTAGTTGGGTGCTCTAGCCAGTACTTATCTGTTGAAGATGTATACCGAAGCCCTTGCAAAGCCTTTGAAGGCAGCGTATACCCAAAATTTCGTCTTCAACGTTTTTATAGTTATGGGCCTTTTTATGGCGCTGGTTTGGGATATGAGGTTCAATTCACCAAAGAACTTCAAAATTGCCCTTTTCTGGAGCTCTTATTTGGCCAATGTGGACGAGTGCCTCGGAGCTAGTCACGTCGTATGCTACAGGAAACCCCGTCGTGTGCAACTTGTCACATCACAAAGCTACGCGTCTCGACGTTGCTTGCCATGTCAGAACACGTCTCGGAGCAATCCATGGGTGGGTGGAGCGCAAAAAGGGGCGGAACGCATAGAGGATCCGGTCCGTTATCTTTATTTTAGGCGACATTATTGAGCGGAACACGCAAACGCCGCTGGTAGGGCAGTCGCACGCCGCTGGTACGCTAGGGGTGTGCGCCTTCGTTGGAGGACCGCAGTTTACCCTGTTTTTGATTGATGTACTGATTACAGCACTACGCAGATAATTGCCGGGGGCAGGCGGTCCGCAAACTCGCGCTTTTCTGCAAGCGGTCAGCAGAATTTTGGGGCGTGGCCAAACCTTCAGCGAGCGTTACTTCCTTTACTGTCTAATGTGCTGCCAGCGGGCAGCAACACAGAATTTTCTGCAGGTGCTCGTCAAATAACCTCTTTCAGCAAACGCTGGCCGAACTTTCAGCAGACGGTCGGGCTCTTTTTACGCAGTTTCGGGCTTACGTTGAGCGCAGGTAAGACCCTGTGTGGCAGAGGTGTCACTGTTGGTTTAATTACTCAAGTTTGAGGACTTTTTCTCAGCGGAAAGTACCTGTGGGCTGCGGAGTCCTTTACAAAAGACCGTGCGGCCCCCAAAAATTTTGCATATTCTCGCGGAAAGTCCGCGAGAATGCGGCCATTGCGCCGCAGCTAATTTATAAGGAAACCGCGATTTTTCTCCAAGCATTCGTCTAAAATTTCGCTTAAATTCTTCCAAATATCTGCAAACGGTCCGCAAGAAACGGCGAACTATTTTTCCGGTGCCCGCCCATAAATCGCATGGTCGCCTCCCCCCCCCCCCCCCGGCGATTATCTGAGTAGCTGATCTGGAAATTGCTATTCCGACAAATTTTATTGAGCCGAATTAGCGCAAAATCCCATCATTCCGATCAATGGACTTCGCTGGTCGGGATAGGGGGATCATGCTCCTACAGCACTCGGATGGGTGCTATTAGGTCAACTCAGTGGGAACATCTTAACTTATTCCTGCCAAGTACCGAGAAGTAACCATCTCCCTAAACGCTGAGACAGCCCACCACAGCGTCGCATCTCATGCGGGTACTACTAATGCTCTCAGTGTGAGGTAATGTGATGGGACACCGCTCGCCTGCTTCCGTTGATAGGACGCCGCTCGCAGTCACAACGGTACGCCGCTGGTAACGCTAATTACAGAACGCCGCTGGTACGCCATGCCATTTAGGAACGCCGCTGGTACGCAACGAATGTCAGAGTAGGGGACCGAACCGAGGCGGTTGGTCTACTCTTGGGACCTGCTAGAAGGATAAGTAGTAATCTGAAGTGAGTAGATTTTGGGTGAGCGCTGCCTTTAACCAAGCACTCAAAATTTTTGCACCTTTTTGGCTTTGATAATTCAGTTTTAAGCACTCCCAGCAGATAAAGAATCTTCTAGAGCATGGGAACAAGCTTTTTTGTTTCAATAATCCACTTATTAGTTACTAAAGTGCAGGACAAAATTATAGGTCCACTCTAAAAAGTGCCATAACTCACTCTGTTGTGAATAAAATGTTCCAAAATTCGGTACAACCGTGTGTTTACCAGCCTACTATCAGTCATCAAAATGGGTCTCGTTTTCGTCTGGTTATTCAAGAAAAAATTGAAAATTTTGAAAAAAGCAGACTTGAAGGCTGGACAAAATTATAGGTCCACCTGGAGTTTTTACTGATTAACACGTTTCGGACCGGTGCTGCACATGGTGCAGCACGCGCATTCGAAGGACCTTTTCAACGTTTACAGGAGGTTTTCTTTTTGTCCAAGGTTATCAAGTCAAAGGCCTAAGCTTCTACTTTCAGATGACTCTGTAAAGTTGTGCAGCCGATATTTGTTTAGAAGATATGAGCACAAATCGAACAGCAGTTGCAACGAAGTGCGGCAACGCGAACGACGCGTGCGACGTCGCAACTTTCCTTAGCTTTGAATACGAAGGGAAAAACCGTAGTTCTAATAGCAATGTATATCGTGTACAACATAGATACTTTTGGATACAATTAGAAACTGAAATCTTGTTCCTATCTTTCAAGAAAGCACGGAAGTGCTTCTCAGACGACAAAATTCAAACACTTCGAATTCACTCAGAACTCTGGGTATGGATCTTATCTGACATGCTGATTACAGATGTAGCACACAATCTACGAATTAAGGCCCGTTTGTTGGCTGAGGCTGAAAGTACCCTCTTTTTCGCCGCGCGCGATTTCGCGGTCCGAAACGTGTTAAAGCACTTCTTAGCTCCCGAATCTCTTTAGGTAGGTACACATCCAAAAACGTTAAACAGCTGCTTCAGTCAAGCTGTGTCATACCCCCAAAAAGAACTGATTATCTGCTTTTTCGCCTTGAAAATGCTTTCACATGTATTTCGCTCCACAAACTTGCGTTGAGTAAGAAATTCTGCTGTTTCTCAGCTGGATCGGAAGGGACGGGGTTTTTTCTACCTTTCGGATGCTTTTTGACGTGAACATTAGGAAAGATCCGACTTTTTCTGCTGAAGCAAATTCGACATCGACTCAATCGGGAGAGTAAGATATGATAGATAAGATAGTAAGATATGATTTTCATGATTAGCGGGTCAGATAACCCCCATAGGCAGACTTTCTGGGAAAATCGGGGCATTTGATTTTTTCTCGTTCCTCGCTCTTGAACACGCCACAGGTTTTGCCTGAAATATTAATGATCTTGATCCGACCTGAAACTTCGCTCACAAAGGTTTTAGGACCCACTGTTTGCGAGAACCTTAGCTATTCTGCACGAAAGGATTTTACTGCAAAGTTACATTGAGCGGTACTAGCTAAGTCACGCAAGCTCGCTAGTTTGCCTGCCCTTTTCGCCTGTCTGCTGACGGACTTGCCTGCGCATTCGTTTAGGTTGGAGTCTCTGTGAAGAGTACAGTCGGAATGTACTTTATCTGCGCCTTCATCTGCACTATTCCCATGACTATGAGCTTACGAAATCACGTTATCATGAATTTTGTCCCAAATCTAAAAATCGCGTATTTTGGTGGAATGTATCACAAGTGCATAACACACTGGTTATAAGTACCAGGTTCATCTTGTACATGAGGAAGCCAACAGATTTCCACAAAATATGCGATTTTTGGGTTTGGGACAAAATTCATGAGAACGTGATTTCGTAAGCTCATAATCATGTACTGTACTCTTCATTGAGACTCTAACCTACAAGAATGCGCAGGCAAGTCCGTCACCAGACAGGCGAAAAGGGCAGGCAAACCAGCGAGCTTGCGTGACTTAGCTAGTACCGCTCAATGTAACTTTGCAGTAAAATCCTTTTGTGCAGAATAGCTAAGGTTCTCGTAAACAGTGGGTCCTAAAACCTTTGTGAGCGAAGTTTCAGGTCGGATCAAGGTCATTAATATTTCAGGCAAAACCTGTGGCGTGTTCAAGAGCGAGGAACGAGAAAAAATCAAATGCCCCGATTTTCCCAGAAAGTCTGCCTATGGGGGTTATCTGACCAGCTAATCATGAAAATCATATCTCATTTGCAAGATAGCTTCTTACTGTAGGGCTACAATAGGCAGTTTTTTAGGTGAACATGGATTTCTTCAAAGTTTGCTAGCGATTTAATCCCTCACAGCAAAAGACTTTCTGCGCTTTCCTCTGCTACTAAAACTAGGGAGGCTGCCCTATCGGGAGATGCCTACGGGAGCCCCTCATGTGCAGAAAGCACTGAGTTGCGCCATAAACACCTGTCCGCAGAACGGAAGTGAAGACCTCAGATCAACGCGAAACTCAGCTCAGATGGGCAATATGGCGTGCATGTTACAGTACTAACGCAAAATTTGCTTTCTACGGTGCTGGTGTAGACTTGCGGTAAATTGATAATCCGTGGACCTTGCATATTACCAAAATTCATTGCTCTTTCTCTCGGTTTCGAAGAAAAACCTTTGACTGGTTTTCTATCGAGGATGTGATAAGGACACAGCTCTACTGAAAAATATTTGATAAAACTTTTTATTTGCAATGTGCGCTGCGATATGTTATGGTGAAAACACGTTCTCACAAAAATATTATGCTCACTATACATAGCTAAATCACGTATGCTAAGTAACAACATCTGTACTCTACAGCATGATAAATAAATATTAGCTACTATGGAACAGGAAATGACCTTAAGATCACAACTGTCGATCTTGGTAAAATGCTTATCCAAAGCGTCTTGACAAGGGTGCTACCTTCCCTAACTGCTGAACGAGTTTCTGAGAGAAGTTATGAGCGGTTGGAAGTATAGAGTCTTTGAGCTAGCTCTGCATATTACTTTGAAGAACAGTTCGAAAGACCATAATGGGCATGATGTTGTGCGTACTCACTACAAAGAGCAAAGATTCTATTAGAATAACGAAGGGTCTTTGTGCCGCTAATTGATGTGACTAATTGATTGCGAATTTTGGAGACGCCTAAGACTTCTACTAGAGAGCCGTGCAGCAGATAAGGAAAGTAGATTAGGAATCAGTTCACCAAGGCGCATTTAATGACACCATTTCGTTTGATCAGATGGCCAGTGCGGCATGCGATCTTTCTTTCTAGAACGAGCAACACGTGAAAGCAACAACAAGCAATGTTTCGAACGCAACTAAAATGACCTTACATCGCAGATTCCTGCGCACTGTGCCTTGAGCATCAAACGAATGCAATTACCGCAATCAGCGCATGAAATACCCTGTGCTTGACTTAGAACAAATCGATCAAAGTTCAAAGAACTCTTTACCATACTCCAACAGTATCCGTGCGATGTGTCATCAGCAGCAAATCAATGGCGATGTTGTTTTCAGCACACTGACTAATCCAACCAAACAAAAATGTGCAAAACTGTGCGAAAACTTACTGCCTATCGTATGCCTACAGTAAATCGACAGATTGTGGCACTTCTACAGTCTGCCCCAATCGGGATCAGGCCGCACCGTTGGCTGCATTTGCGCGCTCGCAACGCTAGGGGTTTGCGCTGCATACGCGCGCTGTCGCAGAGAGCGAAGAGAATGAGGAGAGAGCAGACAAGCTAGCCGCAGATGTGGCGCGAAACCCTCGCGACGCGGACTCCCGCCATGCCGGTTTTGGCCTGGTTAGGATTGGGGCAGACTGTACATACAGTATGATGCGTCTCGCCGAACTGAATCGAACGGTGTCCTCGGATTCAAAATTCGTCCATTCTAAAACGAGATATGGCGATGCTACGCGGACTCTAGTGATGTGCGGCGCACTCCGCCGCACTCTAGTGGACTGCGCGGCGCTCCGGCGGACTGCAGCGCACTCTGGCGGAGTGCGCCGCAGTCCGGCGACTTTTTTGACGAATTATGAGCGGTATTGTATGCAGCTTGTTTGGATTGGCCACTTTGACTTCTGACCATTCCCTTGTTAGGGAGATTTGACATTTTTTGGAATATTCGTACATCGAATAATAATCGAATTCAAAACTCGAATATTCGACTATCGAATAATAATCAAAAATGGGAATTTTCGAATCGAATAATATTCAAATATCGAATACCAGTGCGTCACCTCTGCTTCGCAGAGGCTCGCACTGGCCCTACATTATCTATGCCTTACTCATTCCCGCATTATAATTACATTGAAACTCACCGCGCTCTGTATGCTATTACGAATGATTCGTAAACAACTACTCATTCCTAGAGGTTTTCCGGGTGAAATCGGTATATTCGCGTGGATGAAATCTTTCCCAGAATAACAGATGCAAATATGAATAGGTTCTTGGAATTTTCATGGTTTCGTAGTTGCCACAAGGACAATAAACATGGTGGGCTACATCTCTGTGCAAATCTTTTCAAATGATCAGGTAAAGTCTCGAAAAATTGACCGTTTACACATCCAATGCTTTTTGGCACTGTTTTCGTAAAGTAGTAGACTTTTCATCACTTTTTTAGACTAAAGTCCATGGCTTGCACATTAACTTGTCAAATATATCCATAACTCTGCAAAAAGTGGTGCTACAGGCCCAATTTTGCTGATCAGAAGCCAAGTGGACCCATTTGACGCGCGGTTTTTAAGGGATCCACTCGACGGATTGCGGAAACTACGGTTTTTCTCTTTGATATCGAAGCAAAGAAAAGTTGCGACGTTGCACGCGTCATTCGCGTTGCCGCACTTCGTTACAACTGTTGTTCAATTTGTACTCATATCTTCTAAACAAATATGGGCGGCACAACTCTACAGTCATTTCAGAAGTAGAAGCTTAGGCCTTTGACTTGATACTTGAACTAAGAAAACCTCCAGTAAACGTCACAAAGATCCTTCAAGGCAGCGTGCTGCACCATGTGCAGCACCGGTCCGAAACGTGTTAAACAACCCCGCACCTTTCAAAATGGCTTTAGATGATTGAATGCTAACATCTGATAGCAAAGAAGCGTTTGAAAGGAGAAAGATAACTGAGGAAGCTCAATGCGCGTGCAATGACCACAAACTCACCGACTCTCGCGATCACGCAGAGCAGACCCAAAGCCGACTACAAATGCGTAGCGTGTTGACTCTTGCAAACTATTTAGATGCCTTATATTTGTACATTCAAAATGATGATTTCAAACAATTGGAATATTGCCGAAATCGGTGAAGTATGCCTGAAGTTCAAAGCCATATTTGAAAAAATGTCGGTGTTGAATAGCAAATCAAACCAGTCAAACTAGTGAAATTCAAAGATTTATGATTTCATGAGCAAAAACAAAGTTATTCGCAACTTACAATTAGGGCCGCATGCATTAACATCCCTGCCGGGGAGGGGATCGCAGCTTCTAAAGGCTGCATGCATTAACTTCCCCGCTGGAGAGGGAATCGCATTTTTTAAGAAAGTTTCATACCCTGAAGCTCCAGATATCTAGATTTCACGCTGTCTACCTATCAGTAATTATTCCCACCATCCTCCACTGTGAACATACTCAACAGAAGCGAGAAGGTAGACAAGCCGCATTTTCCAGCTTTTTGTAGGATCCCCTGGTGATCCCCGGGGGCGATCGTTTACTCTTTGAAGTCATTTTTCTTTCTTTAAAATTAATGAAAACATTCCAAAGTTGTATTGCTTATCTAATCCAACAGTGCTAAGTATGTTGCTGATAAGAACAGATGATGTTTTGGATTCATGAAATTTCGATGAACCACAGGTCAAAAGTTGGGGTTTATCAGAATTTCGGTACTTCGGAAACTCATTAGTTCTCATCAGCAATATGCTTACCCTGTTGTTTTAGATAATCAGTGCAACTTTAAATTGTTTTCATTGACTTTGAAGAAAGAGAAATGACTTCAAAGAATGAACGATTGTCCCTGGGCATCACCAGGCGATCATACAAAAACCTGAAAAATGCGGCTTGTACAATTTCTTGCCCTGTTCAAAATGTTCATGGTGAAGGATGTAGGAATACTTACGGATAGGTAGACAACGTGAAGTCCAGATATCTGGAGCTTCAGGATGAAGCTTTATTTTAAGCTGTTATACGATCCCCTCCCCAGCGGGGATGTTAATGCATGCGGCCCTTAGAAAACTTCACATACTGAAGCTGCAGATATCTGGACCACTATCCTTAACTATGATAATCATAGTGAAGAGGAGCGAGAAGCAGTACAAGCCGCATATTTCAGCCTTTTGTATGATCTCCTGATGACGTCCAGCAGCACCGTCTTGTTTTCAAAGTCATATTTCTCCCTCCAAAGTTAACTGAAATGTTCCAAAGTTCCACACTTATCTAACCCAACAAAGCTAACTATAAATGTTGCTGATAAGAACAAATGGGTTTTGGAATTATGAAATTTGCGAACCACAAGTCGAAAATGTTTATCGAAAAGTTCGATATTACAAAAACTCAGATGTTCTTATCAGCAACATGGTTAGCATTGTTTGGCTAAACGAACAGTACAACTTTGGAAGATGTTAGCTTCGAAGAAAGAAAAATGACTTTGAAGGAAAGGCGGTTTGCCACTGGGGATCATCAAAGATCATACAATATCGGTCACATTTTTTGAAAAATAGACGCGAATGTACATTTCGCTACATGTCGCATGAGTGATGCTACATGCCGCTTACATGTATGGGCATCACGGTGTGGCCATATCTCCTTCAGAGTGGATGAATTCTGAATCCAAAGGGCAAATACTGGAAAAATCACGCATTTTCAAATTCTACTCGTTATAACTTCCTTTGGAAAAAGTATATTTTGAATCCGAAAACAGTGTCGTGCTTAGCTCATCAAGGCAAATCTTTTTATATGCAGCGTGTCCTTGATATTTCGTTTCAGTATTCTTGAATCTTTCTGCGGACGTCTCTTCGCGAAGGTGTAAAGCAGCAACAATTGTCTCGAGTATATTCCAGCAGGGACCTTTCGATAATACTTTGTCTGTAGATTATTATGCGCTAAATGGTAGCCCCAGATTTCTTTTCAAAAGAAATAGAAGGGCTGGTGAATTGTGGAAAAATCATGTCGTGTCGTCCCAAATTCTACTCGCCATAGAACTAGAATACGAAGCTCTCTTGCTAAGTCAGCAGATCGGATAACCTCTATGACAAGTTTTCCGAGATGTTCGGGTGTTATTTAATTTTTTTTCTCGTTCTACGCTCTGGAAGCTCGCCGATGGATTTTGGACAAAATGTTGATGCTCTTGAATTGTGAGAAAACTTTGCTTATAGAAGTTTTCGAACACGCTCTTTACGAAAATCGTGGTCTTTGAGGATTACAGGGTTTTTGGAGAGATACGGTGAGGTGATTGTGACTGCTCCACGAAAGTGCGTAACTTTGCCCGCACTTCTCGCGTATCTCTCAGAAAACTTGCCTGCTTGCTTTTCAAGTCAAAGTTACTACGAATTTTGCTATCGAATGGTGCATGATTCAGGCTCCAATCCATAAAAATCGCCGAGTTACGAGCCTACGAAAACACGTAATCATGAATTTTGCCCAAAAAGGAAAGCCAAATTTCGTCGAAATTTTATCGTGAGCGCTTGCACACACGCTGATCAAATTTCACATTCAATTTCACGTCCTTAGTGGATCTTGTTGTGTTAGATTTGGTTGTTTGAGCTCTAGCCACGAAATAGCTTTGTTATTTAATTGAGCAGAGGCACACGCAAGCACCATATTCAATACAGTGGGAGTCATTGGGCTAAGCGAACATAATATCCGCAATGCGAGCGTCATACAAACGCTCACGGTGGAATTTCAACGAAATATGCGATCTTTACATTTGGGCAAAACTCATGAGGGCGTGTTTTCGTAGGTTCGTAACTGTGCGATTTTTATGGATTGGAGCCTGAGTCATGCATCATTCGATAGCACACCTAGTAACTTTGACTTAAAAAAGCAAGCAGGCAAGTTATCTGACAAATATGCGAAAAGTGCGGGCAAAATTACGCACTTTCGTGGTGCAGTCACAGTCACCTCACCGTATCTCCCCAAAAAGACCCTGTAATCCTCAAAGACCACGATTTTCGTAAAGAGCGTGTTCGAAAACGTCTATAAGCGAAGTTTCCTTACAGTTCAAGATCATCAACATTTTGACCAAAATCCATCGGCGAGCTTCCAGAGCGTAAAACGAGGAAAAATGGAATAATCCGAACATCTCGGAGAACTTGCTCATAGAGGTTATCCGACCTGCTGACTTAGCAAGAGCTTCGTATGCTAAGACTATGGCGAGTAGAATTTGGGACGACAAGATTTTTCCACAATTCACCAGCCCTTCTATTTCCCTTGAAAAGAAATTTGCGGCTACTATTTGGCGCATCATAATCTACACACAAAGTACTATCGAAAGGTCCCTGCTGGAATTTACTCGGAACAATTGTTGCTGCTTTACACCTTCGCGAAGAGACGTCCGCAGAAAGATTCAAGAATACTAAGTACGAAATATCAAGGACACGCTGCATGTATTAGGTTGGCCCGAAAGTTCTTTCGCACCAAATTCAAAAATTCATAACTTCTGATTTTTTCAACCGATTTGACTGCTCATGTTTGTATGAAAGAGTAAGTCATGCTCTTTATAAAGATGTTCTAGATGCTTACTGATGTTCATTTGTTGCGTAGATAGGAGCGATAGAGGAAAATTGGTCAAAATTTGAATTTTTCGTGTGGGGTCATAAAAAATCGGAACTTACAACAAAAATCGGAGCAGTCGGTATTGTAGGTTCTTTCACCAGCTCTTTCTAACAGTGCAACGTTTGCGCCGACTGAGTGTTTCCATGAAAAGTTACGATTTCCTTGAAAAATGCCAAAATAAATCAAATTCGCCTTTTTGTATTGCTTGCCCGAAAACCATAACTTTTCATAGAGACGCTCAATCGACGCAAACTTTGCACTGTTGGAAAGAGCTAGTGAAAGAAACTACAATACTGACTGCTCCGTTTTTGCTGCAAGTTTCCGATTTTTTATGACCCTACACGAAAAATTCAAATTTTGAGTGATTTTGGTTTTGAGCTGCTATCTCCTTCATGTGTATATATTAGCGAACAGCTCAGGTACAGATGCAAAGAGCACGAGTTCCTCTCTTACGCAAAAATTTGTTCGTACGAATTCGCTGAGAATTTAGAGAGTTATGAATTTCTGAAAATGGCGCGAACGAACTTTCGTTCCAACCTAATAAAAAGATTTGCTCTGATGAGCTGAGCACGGCGCTGTTTTCGGATTCAAAATATACTTATTCCGAAGGAAGTTATGGCGAGTAGAATTCAAAAACGCGTGATTTTTCCAGAATTCACCAAGGCTTCTATCTCTTTTGGAAAGAAGTCTGAGCCTGTTCTTTAGCGCACAATATCTGCAAGAACATTATCGAATAGTACCTAGTAAAGTCTTCTATGTTGGATAGGCGCTGATTCACATATTCGCGAAAGGACCTCCGCAGAAGAATTTGAAAAAATTGGAAACGGAAAAACGAAGAGACATCGTACCCCCACTTCCAATATATCAAGATTCTCCGCGCCGAGCTGAATCGAATGGTTGCTTTGGATTCAGAATTCGTCCACTCTGAAGCGAGATATGACCACGCGACGGTGATGTCCATACATGTAGACGACATGTAGCATCACTCATGCGACATGTAGCGAAATGTATGTATGACCGGTTTCCAGATTCGTGTGGAGGTGTATTGCAGACTTTGCCTGATAACACAGGTAAACTTGTTAAACCTCCACGTCGTAGCATTGGTTTTCGTACTCTCGCGCTAGCAAAAACCGCCACGCGGTGAGTTGGCAAGACTCCACCTCCACACGAATCTGGAAGCGGATGATACAATCGCGTCTATTTTTTAAAAAAATATGAGCGGTATTGTACAAGCAGGTGGAATCTGCTGCTTCTTCAGCTTCTTGGCCTGGTCAATAGGTTCATAGTGAACTATGGTGAGAATATTTGCGGATAGGTCAAACGGCGTGAAATCAGATATCTGGAGCTTCAGAATATGAAGCTTCCTCTTAACACCTTGAAGACAAGTGCAGGGTGTATGACTTTATGAACGATAGCATGTGCCAGCCGCCTGCTGGGTACCGTACGCGATGCGCTGAACGCTGCGCCTCCTTGTCAATTAGTTAGGAATGCGTTGCAACTATCAGAAAACTCTAATATTTCGTTCATGCTCCTTCAGTTAGATGCAATATGGATATAGAATAGAATTCAAAATTTCAATTAAATTGAAAACCAGCTTTCAGAATCATTTTTCATTATAAATTAGTTCGGAAGCTCTTTTTTGATGTGTTTCAGTTTTTTGTTCCTAGTAGGCTTGTCCAAATTGATTTTTCATAGCAACTGTGAGGAACTTGTTCCGAAAATGCTTGGAAAAGTGTTTCAATTCTCTTTCACATCTGTTACTATATCGAATATTCTTTATTGTACACTCTCGAGTTCAGTTCAAGAAGACGTCAGCTTATCGAGAAATATTATTATTATTGCTGAAATGACCAACACGATTATCTCTTTTATCAGAAAACTATGTTTTAAAACTTTACTCATAGCTAAATACAGATTTCATTACGGCGAGAATTTAAGACAAGCATTTTAGGCAAATTTTGTTTCAAGCAAACTAATTTCAGTAACTGGTATACATCATTACATTTGATAATCTGCTTCACTTAACAAAATTCTTCCATTTTGCTCCTATCAGTTTGAATGACCGAAAACCAATTTCAACAAATATTCACTTATAACTCAAAATTCATAAGAATTTAGAAAAGCGAAATTCGTAAGAATTTAGAAAAACCGTAGTCACTTATAATTTCTCCACGGAATCTGCTTTGACAAAAAATAGTTGTGCATTACTTCCAGAAACTGCGCTTTCGAATCAAATCGATTGCTGACTCGCTCGAAGTTGCGTGTAAACAGTTAAAGATATGAGGTCACCCAGACAATCATGCCTGAGGTGTTCTAGATTGATTTCACGCTTCAAATTTGCTACGAAGCACTCGGTCATTCGGAGGTGAATCAGCAAAACATTCAAGAGATCAGTATCTCACAAATGGGCAAAAAATCAACAAGAAAACAAACGATTCCGTATATAATAAGCTTCTCCCGGATTGAAGCAAGCTTATGGCTTAATATCAAGGACTGATTTTAGAGAACTAGTGAACATGGCTTGAACAAGTGCCCAAGCTGTAGTGCAGGAAACTCGTCCATCTAGCGATAGGCGGGGCTACGGTGCGCACCTTATTGACACATGCCTGCCTAAGCGCTATACTTGGGGAAATTCAAAATTTTTTTCGAATCTTGAATATCGAATATATTCGAAAATTGAAAATTTCGAATATTCGAATATCGAATAATATTCGAAAATCGAAATTCTCGAATATTCGACTATCGAATATTACTCGAAAATTGAAACTTTCGAATATTCGACTTTCGAATATTATTCGAAAATCGGAAATTTTGAATATTCGACTATCGAATATTATTTGAAAATGAAAATTTCGAATCGAATAATATTCGAATATCGAATATCATTCGTTATTCGAATTTCGAATATTATTCGGTTCTCGAATGTTATTCGATTTTCGAATATCATTCGATTTTCGAATACTGACCGAATAATTTACGTCATTGAGACTGCCTATGAAAGGCAAAAAACTAAGAACAAATTGTTTCATGTAAGTGCTAAGAATGGACACATTCTTATGGTACAATTTACGATGGGAAAAAGGTTTAGTCGCGACGTGAAGAGACTTAGAAACCTGAAAGCTACTCCTGTGACGGTTGTGAAAAAATTTTTCGTATTGTATACCCTCACTGAGAGTTGCGATTGGATATACAGCTGTCTTAACAGTATGTAGATCTGTAGGCTGACATTAATTTAGAGTATGTGGCGATTTATCAATCGCTTTTCACTGTTGTAAAATTACCGTAAGACTGAAGCAGGTTTCAAACAAGAGCCATTTCCCCAAGAAGAAGAATCAAAAGGGCTGAAAGTCTTGCTTTAGATTTCCAAAGGCACTCACTTTATGTAGAATTTGCACTTAACCGTAATGCTTTTTTTCAAAATTTACGCCAAGTATCCTGTGTCCCCCAGAAAAGTTCCCACGTGAGCCAGCGTGCGTACGTGGTGCGGCGCTGTCTTTCCTCTTTTTGACACGTTTCTCCTGAGATTTCAGCGGAACTGCCCGAGATAACACGTTCAAAATAGCGAAAGGCAGCGACATGACGTGGTACCTATGGGAAATTTGCTGGGGAACAATCAATACACCGTAACAAGTGTTTTGCAACGCCTTTCAAAAATGTGATTGTCATTTGAAAAGCTTGAAAACTCGTGCGTAGTGAAATCAGCATACGTAAGAACGCTGCTGCACAGATTTTAGACCTTTTTTGGGGACAACGATGTCTTATTTTGCAGTTGGTCTATAAGCTGGAGTTTCCTACTGTGATAATACACAATAAGAAAAACATGGGTGACTCGCTTTCTGCTGTATTCATAAGCTGAAGCCATTCCTACTGGATGTTACCCAGAAATTGGCAAAAGACTTTGAGAGGTACTAGCGATCAAACGGTGTGTAGATACTTTTAAGACATCCCGTATACGCTATGCACATCGAATTCTCGAATATTCGGTGCTTACTGATTTTTCGAATGGTCAATTCTTATCGAATTTCCGAATATTCGGTGCTCGACGAATATTCGAATATTTGATGGACATTGAATGATCGAATGAATGACCCTCGAATATTCGACTATCGAATAATATTCGAAATTTAAGATTTTCGAATATTCGACTTTCGAATAATATTCGAAAATGAAGATTTTCGAATATTCGACTACCGAATATATTCGAAAACTGAAAATTACGAATATGCGACTTTCGAATTTTATTCGAAATCTCAAATTTTCTAATATTCGACTTTTCGAATCATTCGCATTCGAATGATTTATTCGAATAATCGAATAATTATTCGATTCGGTCCCAAGTATACTAAGCGCGCGCTATCGTTCATAAAGTCCGCCACCCCAATGTGCATACGCGCGTATGCAGCCCTGGCTCTTGTTTAGCACTCTATATGCTCTAGTTTTTTATGTGTAAACGAAATGCACTAAAGTAACTTCTATGTGGTAATGATACTGATGGTCTGATTGCCACACCGAACACTGGGCATCGCGGTAGCGACTCCAGAGTTTAAACAGCAGATTTTCATATCATAGTTAGTCCATTATGATGTGGTACAAAATGGCTTGGTCGTCAACGTGTTAAGCAGCGATCTTCTCCCAGGCGGGGATGTTAATGCATGCGGCCCTCAGACCATGCACAATGTTCCACAATTCGAATTGTTGTTGTTGAGGAAAATTGAGAAGTAAATCAAAAAAGAAATGAGTTTAAAGACAAATCGAAATCTGGCTTCTCATGAAGTTGAACGAGCCGCTGTATGCAAGCCTGCTCGAGACAATTATCTCTGGCTGTCGGAACCTCAAAATTCGCCAAGACTGCATGTCGGTATTTGAGCTGCCGACCAGAAATATCAATTTTATTTGTTGCTTTGATGCCTCCTTTCTTGTTTAGATGAGACCGTCACTCTACCGGCGTATTACAAAAAAGTTTTTATCAGGCAAATTCAGCAATGTTTTGTGATCCATACGTTGAGTAATTTCCTTGTGGCAATCTTGTCAATCTGCAACTATCCTCTTTCAACCTTACAAAATATACTCGCTGCTCGCTGCGACGTCAGAATTCAGCAGAAGAGTAGCTGTTCTTGTAGTTCGTGTTATACCTAGATGATGGCAAAAATTAAGTGCGTCATATTCAAAGAAAGAAAAGTTTGTAAAAAAGTGCAGAACTTAGTTTTTATTTAGTAGGATTTTGAGGTTCACGTTATTGGATGCAAATAGCTTGCTTCTTTTTTTAACTCAAACATATGATTCGCAACAATACCAGAGAGAGTGCCGCTTCATTCTGCATATAACATTATGTGTATGAAGTTTTCTTCAGGAAAAGGTACTCCACAAAATTTTTGCAAAAGTTTTGTTCACACATTACCAGACCAAAATGCTAACAATTCATAAAATAAAGAAATCAAAAGCGGAAGTTACCTGATTGGTACCACAGTCAAACCATACAATCATCAATAGGACTCATGGCCACAGGAAGAACATATTCATGTTGAGTGCACACAAATGATTATGATCACGCCTGATACATTCCCTCCACGCAAAATCCCATTGAAAGTGGATAACAATTGAACAGAGAGCACTTACTCGATCAAATTCGCTTAACTATTAAACCACAGCGTAAAAGGGCTCGAAGAGCATGCATGCGTCAGTACAACTGATGTTATTGTACGGGATCCTGACTGTAGGTTGCATTTTCTACATTTAATCGATGATCTCTGCCATTTTCAGCTTTTACCAACCTGCTATGCCGTTTGGAAACATCTAGATCCGATGTCCGCTAATGAGGACGAAGATTGGAAGAAAGGGCTTACGGATGCATTCACGAGACATTGCAGCTTTACGCAACCGCGCAAAAATCACAATTTCAAATTGGTTAGTGAGACTTAATCAGTTTTATTTTCTGCAGTTTATGCATTGAGCTGTGTACCGCGATCTAAATTTCTATGGAGATCTTTCCGAAGTCAAATCATCATCATCATTCAATCATCAATCATCAATTTCTATGGAGATCTTTCCGAAGTCAAATCATCAAATGCCGATATGTTGTTTGTAGAAAAATCGCCATAAAATGCTAGGAATTAGCTTGCTTGCCATATCTACGGCAGTGTTACAGATTTACGATCCAAAAAAATTCCCCGCTCTCTATTGGTGGAAAAAGGACAAAAGGTATTATCGAAACCAACTTGTCGTATTTTCACATAGATATAGGTAATCAAAATTTGTGTTGTTTTGCAACGGCCTTTTCTGGCAATTTATGGATAATTTAGCTTTGACTGGGTCCCGGGAATGGTGGAAACAAGAGAAGAGCACTACTTCAGGAATGGAATTATGTTAGCTGGCCGCATCAATAGGAGCATCGATGAATGCTGTGTAAGTATAGAACATTCGAAAAATCGTGACGATGGCGGATCGCGCGTGACACGCACGCACTTCCATTTCTTGGCTTCTATCTCTATTCAAATGGTTTCTCTCTTAACACATTCACGACAATACGACCCACCGGTGGGTCGTACGTGTTCTGCCATTTCGGACAATACGACCCACCGGTGGGTCGTATGCTTTCTGAAGTTTTTGATCATGCTAGTTCACGGTGAAAACTTTTAGGCAAACCGAGTAAACTTCTGTATACACCTCTTGGTATATTTCCCGAAAGATTAACACTTCAGACTACAGGAACCATCAGTGACCTGAAAATATTACGCAAACTCAATTTTGCCAAATATGCTCTGGTCCGAAATGGCAGTCATCGAAAAATCGGCCCTGTCGTGAATGTGTTAACAGTGGCGTACCCAGGATTTCGCTCGGGGGGGGGGGGGGACAAAAAAATTTTTTTTATGAAGGTGCGTAGCGTCAGCACGCACTCCGAAAATTTTTTGGTATGCTCCCTAATATTTTCGCGGACTCAGAACCCCGAACCGAAAAGATTCTTTTATAAGGTTAAAATGAATTATTTAAAAACTTTAAAAATTATTTTAATTATTTACAGGTGCAGACAAGTCGTTTGCACAATTTTATAACCCATGTAAGTAACTTTCAAAAATTTCGCGACCCGTTCTCGGGAGGGGGAGTGGGGCCGCCCCCTCCCCCGCCCCCCTCCCTCTTCGGTACGCCAATGCTGCTTACATACAGTGCTGGACATAATTATACAGCCACTCTAGAAATCGTCGTAATTTTTGTTCTTGTCAATGAATCTGTCTGAAACTTTGCTGTATTGTGCGCATGTCAACCTACCATAACCCCTCATAACGGCTTCCAGTCTTGTTGAGTTTGAACGGAGAAAAACGAAAAAAATCGAAAAAGCCCTCTTTGAAAGCTGGGCAAAATTATACAGCCACCTGGTTTTTCTAATCACTATCGCATTCGTTGACTCTCAAATTTTTTTGTACAATTACATCCCAAAATATGAAACATTTGCGACACTTACGGCTTGTCTTCCTACTCAAATAGAAGCAATCGCTGCATTTCTTGCTTTTAAAAGCATTAAAAGTCAATCTCCTTCAACAAACAACTGCTTCAAAGAGTTTTCAAGCTCTTGTTCATTCCAAATGATAATCATGGAATCTACTGACCTTCTGGAGGATGAGGTGAGAAGCGCTTTCGTAAACTCCGCATAATCGCTGATTTTGACGGACAGACTCCAACCTCAACAAAGGCTTGAAACGCTTTCAAACCACAACAGTTTGTAATGTCCACAAAGTGCTGAAGTTGATTTATTACATTGCCTACGTGGGGATGCAGCTTTCGCAACAACTTTTAGATTTTCCTAATGATGCGGTAGCGATTTATACCTAAAATACTTTCCATGAAAATTTCCTGCAAGCAGAAGATTCGATATAACCATAGATCTCCTTATTTCCCTTTGTGTTTCATGTCATATTTCACCCGATGAATGAAATTAGCTGAGATTGTGAAGTTTTAAGAGTCTCCGGTTTTATATCGTGATCTGAGTTGGTTGGGTTGGGCCAGCGCGTATGCTCCTATGATGAAACATACCGAGCATACGCTGCGTACGCCGCGTACGCCGCTTCCCCGCGAAGTCTGGCTCAACCCGTTTTGATTGTGCAGAGTGCTCCACTCAACATTCAGTGAATGTCAACTGCGGCTGAACCAAAGTGCTCAATCCCGAAATTTTTTCCCAGTCATGCACACGAGTTCACTGTTGTATGGCTGTCGTAATGGCTGCATTACAGTATTTTCTGTTGCTTGAAAATCGAGTTTTGTGGTGCAGAAGTGCTTCGACCCTACGGTGAGGTTGGAGTCTGTCCTTCAATATCAGCGATTTCGCAGAGTTTATGGGAGCGCTCCTCACCTCATCCGTCGAAAATGCGCAGTAGATTTTATTGCTTTCATTTGAAATGAACAAGAGCTTGAAAACTCTTCAAACCAGTCGATTGTCGAAGCAGATTGACTTTTGGTGCTTTTGAAAGCAAAAAATGCAGTGATTCCATTTGAGTAGGATGACAGGCCGTGGATGTTGCAAATGTTTCATATTTTGGGATGTAACTGTACAAAAAAATTTGAGAGTCAACGGATGCGATAGTGATTAGAAAATCAGGTGGCTTTATAATTTTGTCTTTCAAAACGGGCTTTTTCGAACTTTTTCGTTTTTCTCCGTTCAAACTCAACAAGACTGGAAGCCGTTTCGAGGATTCATGGTAGGTTGACATGCGCACGATACCATGCGCACGATACAGCAAAGTTTGAGACAGCTTCATTCTCAAAAACGAAAATTACGAAGAATTTTTGGGGTGGCTATATAATTATGTCCAGCACTGGATGATAGTATTCAGATACTGGAAGTAACTGAGAGGGCGTTGAGTTGATGCCTGTTTGTATGGGTGTTTTATGCTCCTGTGTGCGCAAAGACCCCAATCAACTCGTCGTCACGTTTTTAAGGATGAAAAATAATTGACAATAGTTTGACATAACAACTGAATAGTATTGTTTGAAGACATTCACTTGAAATGCGGGATTTTAGCTTGAATTTGTAGTGTATTCCAATGACAATCCAAGAATCTTTTCAGAGAGAGGGCAAATTTTTTTTCGAGCCACGCTAGTCAAGCCATTCGATGAAAACCTTGAGTTGCTTCCGAAAATTTTTGTGGTTCACACTTGCAAAATTTTGAATAAACCGGCAGCTACCATCCTTTGAAATCTTCTGCTACATAGCTAACAGTGGCGTACCCAGGATTTCAGCTCGGGGGGGGGGGGGCGACAAAAAATTTTTCATAATGAAGGTGCGTGGCGTCAGCGACGCACTCCGAAAAATTTTTTGGGATGTTCCCTAAAATTTTTCCGGGCCCCTGACCCCAAAATTCCAGAAAAAGGGGGCATGGCAGCAGCCATGCCCCCGAAAAAATTTTTTACAAGGCTAATTTGAATTTTTAAAAATTTTTAAAAATTATTTTAATTATTTACAAGTAAAAACAAGTCCTCTCCACATTTTTATAATACATTTAAGCAACTTTCAAAAATTTCGCGACCCATTCTCGGGAGGGGGGCGCCCCCCCCCCCGTCCCCCCCCCTAACCCGAGAATACGCCACTGATAGCTAATTATATTAAAATCTCGAAAGATCGCTTCAAATTACAAGTAAAAACAAGTAACTTGCGCAGTAGCTAATGGAAGTCACTTTCGGAAATCTTGCCACCCATTATCGTAACCCTACCCCCCCCCCCCTCTCTCCAAACCTCCGCTATATCACTGGTTGTGCATATGTGAGTAACAATATCATGAAATAGTACGCATGCCATGTAACTAATACTAACTTGGCCATTAAACTTAACTCAATCCTAAAAATTTACAGATATTCCACCTGAGACCACGTTTCATATGCGAGGTGTTCCACAATAACTACTTTGAAAAATTTCTATTTTGCGGATTCGGAACTCTCTATAATGAGCGTAATGTAGACAATGATCTGAAGCAGTGTCTCGTAGACCCTAATGAGAGATACAGCGACGATTATTATGATTGAATGCTTTCTTATAGTGAAGATTTTACCTAAGAAACTAAGTGTGTCTTTGTCTTTATGTCTGTATGTGTGCCTTTCTAATTAGTTGTTTCTGACCCAATCGGACCAATCTCCGCACATACACTTCGAGGCGGGAAGTTTCGTTATCAATCGATATAGTTGTCGTTTTTTGCGAATTCTGAGCTAAGGGCTGGGAGTGTTGAGGTGACACAGGGTGTTAAGTGGCATGCTGATTGCAAATAAGCAGGGTAGGGGGGGGGAGGCACTGCCCTGACATATAGAGGTACGACCGTGACAGGGTAATGTAGAGCGGGATTAGGGGTTGGTGAAGGTGAGGTGTATTGATAGGGCCGGGCGGAGCCGATGATGCCAGCTAGTCTTAGATACAAAGCTGAATGTCTGTCTTTCTGCATGTTTGTAAGTTCTAATGGATAATTCCATCTTTGTACGGATTCGAACTAAATTTTGCACACATCACTCCGGGGCGGTTGCCATAGGCTACGTTCCGTTATTAATCGATATCGATCTTATTGAATTTTTTAAAAGGAAAAGCTACAGGCCTGGGAGTCGGCACAGGGGGACAAATGAGCATGCGATTGTAAATACAGTAACAGTTTTTAGTACCCATTACATTCAAAGATTCTATCGACTTTTTGATTGGGCTAGATGGGGACGTAGACACAGAGGTAAATTAGCATGCCGATCACGAAAACAGAGGATGCCGGCGACTGCCATGTAGAAGAGGACTGTGACAGTGAGATGGTGTACGGAACCAAGGCATGGTGATTATCGCAGTGTATTGGCAGGCAATATAGCCTTATTTAGAGTCCGAAATTGTCAAATGCATAGGTATCCTATCCTTTGAGAAACCGCATCAAGACTCAAGAATGACACTATGCTAAGAGCTACAAAGGTGAATGCAGACTTAAATTAGTGCTCACTCAAACAGCTGATGACTGCTTGGTCAGTAGACCGTATACCAGTAACTAAGCTACAACATCTTTTAAAGGATAAAGGAAAAAGGATTCGGCGTCTTCAATACCCTCTGAGGGTATTGAAACGCCGAACGCACACACTAACTTCATAGTCGAAGAGGCAATTGTATGCGTGCGAGCCTATTACAGTGACTTGCGGGGGCCAGCCGTTTCCAAGTCAGTGCTTTTATCCTCCCAGATTACTCTGGTACCAATTTACCGGCCCCGGAGGGTAGAGGGCTTGGTTGGCCCAGGGGCGGGGATCGAACCTGGGTCCGATCTGGTCATAGCGGCGCCTCATACCACTACGCCACTCGTCCCCTGCAACATCTCTTATAATACCTAATCACCTAGCACTTGATCTCAGAAGCCACAAAAGCTCTGATAAGCGGCCAACTTATGCGCCAGGATTTCGGATTCGCGCGCTAAGATCGTGATCTCTATAGTTAAGTCTGCGTCATTATGGAAGTGCCTGCGGTGCATGCTCAATAGAGCTGCCGTATACGATTCTTGAGGCGTCTAGATGTTTCTTGATCCGTGTACACAGAGAGGGCCCCGTCTCGCCGATATACGTGCCTCCACATGTCTGGCAAGTGATAAGGTTGACTACTTCCTACACCATGCAGTCTACGTCCTTGCCGGGCGGACATACTAGAACCCTGGGGTTATGCATAGCCTATCATAAGCGCGATTACGTACGAGCTAACGCTTAAGGTTAGGGGAGGTACGTCTATGACTCTTGTAGATCCCAATCTTGTAGATACACTTAACGTGCTAGCGTCCTTGCCTTGCTAAATTCTTCCGAAATATACGGTAAGCAGAACAAAATTTTGCCCTCGGTCTCTGTGTAGGAAAAGCGCAAATAACCACCACTGCGCTATTGGTTGCGCCCGCCCAGCCCGCCGTTAATGCTAGTATAAAAGGAAAGTAACCCCGTTTCCGGGGTCCTCTTGCACTTCCGCTAGCTGGCAGCACTGCACCTTGTTAAACCACCCCTCACTTCCCCTCTTCCTCATTTCCTTTATCATTGTTTTATATTCTTTATGCATCGTTCATTTGAGTTCGTACACATGTAACCTTTCCATTACTCTTGATATCATCTACCCCTAGTGTAATCTCCCTATTTACTTAGCCACGTAACCTTTTCATTACCCTCAGTATTATCTATCTCCTATGGTTATCTCCTTATTTACTACTCTCATCTACCTCTTATATTACGCCTGTATACCTGTCTGTCTATTCACCTCTATATACTCAATTTCTATAATGTTATGTCATCGTTTTGGTTTGAAAAGATCGTCTGAAGAAAAAAGGTGGAGGAGTTTGTGCTTTGTTATATGATGATCTTTTAGATGAAAACATCTCAATTGATCCCTTACTGTCCGCCGATGTTTTGGCATTCGGTATATTTCTTGATCACACTTATCGTCATCGATTTATCTTGTCATACCGACTCCTCAGTATATCTAGTGAAGAAGATAATGAGCTATTATCATTATTAGCACGTTTGGCAACTGAGACAATTTTGGGAGATTTCAACTTATCTGATGTTAACTGGAACGAAAATGAGAGTAGATCAAGATCCTCCAAGAGTTATATCGATCTTTTTGACTCTCTTGAGATGGTCTAATTGGTGAGTAGTCCTACGTGAGGGGGAACAATACTCGATGTTATTTTGACCTCATCACCAATTGTTACCTTTAAAGGTCATCTTCGCCATTAGGATCTTCTGACCATGCGATAGTTGAATTTGCAATCGATAGATCATGTACCTCACCGAGTGTTGATGATATCTATGATTTTAAGGAGGCAAACTTTGACGCTATAAATGCGCATCTCCTCACTTTGGATTGGTTTATACTGTTTGACCAATCTTTATACATACAAAACTCAAAAATTGTCTGTTTGGAGGGTATGTGAGCTATAGAAATGCACGCCGCTGAACCGATTGGGCTAAAACTCTGCATACAAATGTCCTTGACCCTGGAGTCGGTTTTAGGATACTTTTTACTAAAATTCGCTGGATCCTTTTATCGATTTATTGATTTGTTTACGTTTTCCTGAGGAATTGAAGGCTTATCATTTTTAATCAAGCATTTTGCCGTAGTCATGTAAAGGAGGGCGGTGAAGCTCATTTTCACCTTAAGATCAGAGGATGCGGTTCAGCGGATGTTCCACGGTAAGTCACCCATAACATGTAAGAGGGTGGGAGGGGGCTCGAAGTGCAGGAGAACAGTGGGCCGGTGTGGACCGGAAACCCAACTAGTATATTGATATTGATGATCTATTAGGTCGGTGCAAAAGTTTTGTCAGTTTTTTCAAACCATCGGCAAACACGTTAAAATAAAGATAAAGAAACAATTCAAAATGTATCCGATGCAGAATTTCTTCCTCTTTTTAGCAGCTAAACTTTCACTGTGTCTCGTTGCGAGAGTGACAAGATGTTTGCTGGAAATTGCAACCACTCGTTTTTACCATGTTCAACTTTCGCTAATTCTCAAAATTTTTGTATGAGACTTTAGGAGTAGCTTCAATAACCAGCAGATGGGGCGAACCTTTTGCCAACTAATGCAATTTTTTGTAGCCCTACGGCTTGTCTTTCACAATTTCTAGGATTTATTTTTTGAAGTGACTAAATCTTACATTCACCCTATTTCAACCTCATAGAGCATAGAATATTGAACACTTCAGTCACCATTCGATGCAACTTTTTCTCCTCTTTCTAACACTCGTCTTTTTTTACCGAGATGGGTGAAATTTGTGGGGGAAATCGCAGTATTTCTCAATTTCAGGAGTGCGCAATGACGTGACCTATGTTTCAAAATCTTCATAATTTAAAGCGAAAATCGCTCATTTACTTTGTAATGGTAGCGGTACTAATAATCGCGTGTTGAAACCTCAGTTTTCTGTAGGTTTTGCAGTGTTTGATGCAATAACAGGACATGCGATTTTTCCAAAGCACAAGACCTTTAGAAAATTATTTAGCAAAAATCTGAAAAAGCAGCTGAAAAAAAGAAAAAAATCGCATAAGTTGGCAAAAGGTCTGCCCTATCTGCTGGTTATGAGGGCTCCTCCGAAAGTCTCACACAAAGATTTTAAAAATTAGCGAAAGTTGGACATGGGAAAAACGAGTGGTTGTAATTTCCAGCAAATATCGTATCACTCTCGCAACGAGACACAGAAAAGTAAAAAAAGAGAAAGAAATTCTGCATCGGATACATTTTGAAATGTATGTTTATGTTCATTTAAAATGTTTGTCGACGGATTGAAAAAACTGACAAAACTTTTGCACCGACCTAATATACACAAGATGTCTCGGTTTTGCATGCTCTCATCGAGATTACGTTCTTTGCAAGAAAAATGGAGATCTTAGGCTCAAATATCCTCAGCAAATTCAGAATCTTTTGCAGCAAAAGGAACGTCTTTTTCGTGAGACTGGTAATCCGCTAAAATCTGGTTGATATAAAGTCGTATGTCAAAATCGTCATTTACGCCGTTTTTTTGAAATTAGAACAACGCAAAATGGCAAAAAGCAATAACATGCGAAAATTATTTAGTTTTTCCAAAAATCGTATTGGAAAAACGAGAATGGGATCATCATTGATGGATGAAAGTGAAAGTATTCTCTTTTCCGTTGATGATAAAGCCAATGCCTTATCCCAGCATTTTGCAAAATCTTTTGAGGATGCTGAATTGGAATACCCTTCCCTAAGTGAAATTTCTTCTGATAATCTTTTTATACCGGTGATCACGAGCAGCGAAGTGCATAAGCTTTTGAGATCGACCAAAGCTTCTACATCTGTTACATCCGAGAAAATTTCTGCCTTTTTCTATAAGAGGTGTGCCAAATCTTTGAGCGTCCCCTTTGTCGCATATTTTTAATGTATCTTTGATGAGTGGGACAGTCCCAAGGCTTTGGAAACAAGCCATGGTTGTTCCAATTCCCAAGCGCACAGGGGCAAATAAGGCTACTGATCGCAGACCCATTAGCATTTTGCCGGCCCTTGTAAAATAATGGAAAAAATTATTGCTGTCGTCTTAAATTGGTGCCTCAAAAGCAACTACCTTCCCGAGGAGCAGCATGGGTTCATCCCTGGCTCTTCTATAACAACGCAGTTAATATGCTATCAAAAATGGGTCGACGCCCTGAGTAATGGCAAGTCAGTTGTATTTTCCTTTAACCTCTCTAAACATTCGATTCTGTGAATCACCGGATGCTTCTTGCCAAACTTGAGAGTATTGGAATTAGAAATAAACATTGGCTTGGTTTGAGTCATACCCCACTGACCGGAATTTGACCGTCCTCTTCTAAGGACAAAGCTCACTAGAAAGATTCTTCCTTTCGGGTGTGCCCCAAAGCGCCCTCTCTCCACTGTTGTTTAACATCTATACAAGGGAGCTCCCGAGTTTGCTGAAAACTGATATTCGGATCGTGTAGCAGCTTACGCGGATGATTTGAAAATTTATGCTGTTTTTGATAAAAACGATGAAGTAGTATCTTATATATAAAGCTGAATGTCTGTTTGTCTGTCTGTCTGTCTGTATGTGTGTACGTATGTTCCGAATAGAAAATTCCATTTCTGAACCGATCCGGACCAAACTTGGCACACATACACTTCGGGCCCCGGCGGGTGTCATAGGCTACTTTTCGTCATCGATCGATATCGATTTTATCGATTTTTTGCAAAACTTGAGCTACGAGGCTGGGAGTTGGCACCTCTCTGCCAAATTCCAGCCCCCTAGCTCAAATTTTGCAAAAAATCGATAAAATCGACATCGATCGATAACGAAAAGTGGACTGTGACACCCTCCGGGGCCCGAAGTGTATGTGTGCCAAGTTTGGTCCGGATCGGTTAAGAAATGGAATTTTCTATTCGGAACATACGGCGGAGCCGGTAAGCCAGCTAGTTAGCTGATAAATTAAAATCATCTGTTCATCAAATGCTAAAATGGTGTGAGGAGTGGGGATTGAAAGTCAACCTAAATAGGAGTCAAACTATAAGATTCGGAGAAACTTCTTCTAAATTTAACTATGGAGTGTACTTGAAGTCGCAGAGTGTTGTTCGTGACTTGGGTATTATCTTTGAATCCCCTTCCAAATTCTCTTCCCAAATTGATAGCGTGGTTACAAATGCTTCACGAGTTATGTACTCCTTGCTTAGGAATATACATACGTCAGATAAGATTATCTGGGTGAGGT
Source organism: Cylicocyclus nassatus (assembly GCA_958299035.1). Lineage (NCBI taxonomy): Eukaryota > Metazoa > Nematoda > Chromadorea > Rhabditida > Strongylidae > Cylicocyclus > Cylicocyclus nassatus. The sequence goes on from CATQJL010000112.1 coordinate 28,430,839, forward strand.
TATAGAAGGTCTATGTCCTTCCCATTTAGCGTATTGCAGTCCGGTGAACCCCACCTGGAAAAAACATTTTGTCGAATTAGAAAAAGTCCAGCGAACATTCACCAGAATTTTGTATTATCGACTATTCCCAAGCAAAAGGTACCCAGAAGAGCTTTCTGACTATAAGACTAGATCAGCTATTTTTGGTTTGAAGAGTTTATACTACAGACGAATTTTGGGTGATGCTCTGTTGGCTCATAAAATTTTCCGACAAGAGGTGCGTTTTCTAATTTTTGGCCTTTCCGTCCCTCTCAAACCCGAAGAGCTATGTTGAACATCTGTACTCTTAGGACCAAAGGATGGCGTAAACAACTGCTACGTATTCCTTTGCTGGTCGTGCTTCTCGTCTGCTGATTTGCCTGTCCGCCGAGATTTTATGCCAGAACGATTCAACTGAACTCAAATATCTTTAAGTCCCTTTAATAGAATATGTAAAGATCCCCGCGACCTCAACTTTGGTGAGACACTGCTTTTAATGTGCACATGTTGTTTGGTAATGTTGAACATGTTTATCCTCCAATAATTCATTTGAAATTCTGGTTCTCGGCGTTTACTGCCTAGATCGACCTACTTTATTCGCAGTAAGTTGTAACAAAATTTACTCAATAAAGTGCGTAAAGTCTAGCTGAGTTTCACTTACAAATACACCATTTGATTAACACGTTTATTTCAAATACTTATGCACTCCTCCTCCCTCCCCCCCCCCGGCGACGTGGAGTTGAGTGTCCGGCACTACCACCTACACTTTTGGCTGGCCAGTGGTAGCTGGAACTACCTTCACTTTTGGGGGGCCTCGCTCCACCTATCGCACCTCTGGACCGATATATACAAGGACACAAGTAAGGTTTAGCTACAAGGAAGTCACTAGCTTGAGAAGAGTCGAAACAATATGGTGTCTTTCGCGGGTCATCCCGAGATTGACCGGAGAATGTCTGTTGGGATACCTGATGTTTCCCCCCGAAATTTTGTTTCGGTGCAAATACAAGCGTCCGATTTTGCACCGACGGGAACTTCGTGTGTCGCGCAACACTCCATGAGATCACGTTCATTTTGACATGCGAGTGACAACTGTGAATGTCTAAGTAAATGCGGTAGGGGAGAGCAGAGCCCCTCCGGGTGAAAGGATTTTCGACTAATTCCCATTTTTGAAGATGAAGGGGTAACTAAGCCACATGGGTATTGCATATAAACAGGGTCAACCGCGAGGTGTGGCACGGCACGCCTGTGGGGTCGTATTGAAAAGTTAGGGAGGGAGAAACTAGTGACAAAATTCATCATGTCTGCCCCTAACACACGAAGTCGAGAATATGAAAGAAGAAGCGTTGTAGAACGGGGCTCAGACTCTGAGCTATCACCTGCAGTACGCCCACCCACCACGAGTCTCATGGTCCATAGGCTTTTAAAAGGGCAACGTGGGTCATGAATAGTGCAAATGACTTGCTTTTGCTTGGAAATGATAGTGGAGTAGCAATGGCTCGAAACTTCTCTTACGGAAGAGCACCAAGAGTTTCGATGGCAACGCCACCAATTTTGAAAGAATCAAGGATCAGCAACAGCTCTTAAACATACTATTGTGTTCTCAACAACATTGGTCGTCCTTGGGTCCGTGATGTTGACACCTCAAGGCGTTTCAGGACACGTTATTAAAAGTCATGAAATATCGTTCTTTATAAAAGGAACAAAATCAAAAGATCGAAAATATCTATATTATACTACCATCAATCCCATGATATAAACTGATTTATAGTCATGCGATGAACATGTTTTACGTAAAATGTACTATACAAATGTCTTTGACCTTGGCAGTCTTTACCACGCAAACTCCCATTGAACAACATCAAAAAACAAGCAGATAGCACTCTTTTATACGTAAAACCCAGTAGTTCAGCTTGATCGCTAAACTACTGGGTTAAAAGATTCGGATATGTAGGCAAGCGGTGAATAATGTCAGTTTACCTTGCCCTGACCAGGCCCCGCCCCAAGTTGGCGAATGATAAAGACAATGACAAAGCTGGAAATCGTCTTGGGGTTAAAAAGCAAAGGGGATATAGTTCTTGCGGGGTCCGGGGCGGAAAAAATTGATAGTTATAGTCTCAGACAATCAAAGGCTCTCAGCTGGCCCCACCAAAAGCGTCGTTGCCTTATCGCCGCCATTTTTCGCTTCCCGCTGAGAAACTTTGCTAGAACTAGCAGCGAGCGGGCTGCCTTGAAGTCTTCAGGGCGAAGCGAAAGTGGCTGCCATGTCTTATCGCCGCCACATTCGCTTCGCGCTGAAGACTTTATGGCAGCCCGCTCGCTGCCAGTTCTAACAAAGTTTTCAGCGGGAAGCAAAAAGTGGCGGCAATAAGGCAACGACGCTTTTGGTGAGGCCGGCTGAGAGCCTTTGATTGTCTGAGATGGCACATACGAGCCCTTTCCCATAAATCCACATGTTAGTGCCTCAACGGGCGAACGCTGGAGTTCGCACGCCATGTGCCGTCGCTTGAACGATTTGTAACAACACACATGACTAATTCTCAATGTAGGCGTAACGATATGGCACCAAATTTCGTAAGCGAACGAAGAGAGGCTAGTGGAAACTTAGTATGAAAAATTGTGAAAAAATGTGAATGGAAGATGTAATTAGCATTTTTTCCTAAAATTTTGCATACTGGTTAATGAAGACGTGAATACAAATAGCTCGTCTGCGACGCGTAGATGACGACTTGGCACGAAACCTGGTACGTACATGAACGCCCTGGGGTAATTTGAAAAGTTTCACTGATAAGACTGAAGGTCGTGGCAAGCTTTTTTTGAAAATTTCCCTCTACCAAAAAATGGGAAAATGGCTTGTATCATAGGTGCGATAGGGGGAGCAAGGTCCCCTCCAGGTGAAAGGAGTTTTGGCTATTTTTGATCTAGAAAAGTGAAGGGGGTAACTAGGCCACGCAGCGCCTCACTGCGCTGTTCAACTTATCAGAGATGAACGGCAGGCAGAAGGGGATCTCAGCGATACTGCCCGGATCCGGAGCCCGACGCCGACGCGACCCGCGGGCCCCCAAGACGTGCTCACGCACAGCATAGCCATTGGACGCCGCAATTCCCCGAGCCAACGCGATGGAATATGAGCGTTCTTCGCCGCCAGAGGATACGCGTAGAGCCGTTCTTCGCATGTTTGCTACAACAGATCTTTTCATACTGCTTGGATGTGCAGACATAGAATGAATTAGGATGTTTTTGCTGCTGGGCTTACGATACCATTTGGTTTTATGATCCCCACCCTTGATATAAATCTGCACATTCAGAAACGCCAGCCACTCTTCGGTGGGTTTTTCCCTGGTAAATGCGATGTTAGGCGATTGTTGATTGAGGATGCTGTAGTGTCTATTTCGGTTTGCGTGGAACATATGACGCAACAGTCATCGATGTACCGGCCATAAAGCAGTGGTTTACGTTCAAGCAGTGGCGCTTCTACTTTGGACATGAAAATTATGGCTAGAGTAGGTGCGAGTCGCTGTCCATAGTTAAGCCCCTAACCTGTTTGTAATAATGCCCTGACCATCGGAATACCGTACATTGTAAGCATTCGTAAAGAAGGCTCATTATATTTTAGATGCTTAAGCCATGCAACTGGAGCTTTGACTGACGCTCAGACAGTAACTCGCAGGTAGCTTGAAGTGCTGCGTCATTTGATACATTTGTATGTAGCGATGTTACATCAAATGGCTCGATGGCACAGTTTTGGCTAAGCCGTGTTTCGCGCAGACGTTCAAGTAGCATATTGGTACTGCTGAGATGTACAGGGACGAACCTTAAGAGTTGTACCAAAATAATGTTGAGGAACCATGCTATTCTATCCGTGGGGCCGCCAACGCCACTGATTATGGGTCGGACTTTGAAATCGCGCGCGTTGTTTGAAGTCAGTCCTACTGCCGAAGGTTTGTGCGTCTTGATTAAAGTGTAGAGGACTGGACAGATAGGCAGGTCGCTCGTATGATCCTTGTACTTTTGACGATGTTTCGCGTTAGCTTTCTCTTGAAGAGTATCCTGAGTCTTTTCCTGTCGTCTGGAGGAATGGTTTGCTTATAACTTCGACTTCCAGGCTCTGAAGAAGGCGAAAGCGCCGAAACGTTAGCCGTCAATAAAGAGACTGTAACAATCTTGGAGTACCGCTCACAAGCACTATCCACAACTATTCTTTGTTGAATCAGTGGTCACTAAGTTTAGCGAACACATACAGCAAAAATCGAGCTGAAACTCGCAATTTAAGTACTTGAAGCCAGAACTTTTCAAACACCTGTATATCGCAGCATTACAATGTAGCAAAACGCAGCATTCTCTGTTGGTGGGTGAAATCGCATGATTGTGTCCGGCTTACTACGGTGTTCGCATATTCAAAATGCCATACAAGTAAGCTATTGCAATCTTTTCCTTCAACTTCCTTTAATGGAAAATCGTGAAATACTCTTGAGTTTCAGTCACTTGAGCCCATTCAAAAACGCATTGCTGCCTGCCATAAACATCTCCACACAAATAAAAGATGAACAATGCGATGTAAGAATTTGGCAGTAACTCAACGCTAAAAAACAGATCACATTGTTAGTATCTACTAATTGGAAATTTTGGCTTGAGTTCCTATATCCACATTAGGTAAAAAGTCCAGGCAAACAGTAATTATGCAATATCCATGCCATAAACTCGGTTCAGCAAATCAGCGAACAAAACCCAAAATTGTTGAAGTTTTACTCAACTATTTCTCCATAGTAACTGAATTTGGGCTTCTCTCATTTAGAATTAGCAGATATTCCGCAATCATACTCAATTCGTATGCGAGACGTTCTGGAATAATCAGGATATGAGACCTTTACTGTGCCTTCTCTGATAAAGAGACTTTTGTTTTCAATGTCATTCTCAAAGGGCTTACGCTGAAAACAGTAAAGGTCGGTCCGAAATTTCTGTTGTTTCATTTCCAAAAAATTGTAAGTTTGCGCTATTTCAATAGATTTGCTTGCTTGTAATTCTATTATAAAGGTTAAGTTCTTTGCTCTCAAATACTTCCTTATGGAGCTTCCGTTTCACACCGAGTGCAGAGATAAAAATGGAGAGCTAAGACCATATGAACTCCGACCATTTTTAGTTAGATCAACAAAAATCTGGAACGCTGCAGAGAAGTCTGAAATGCAGTAGCATAAAGTGTCATACATGAATTTTCTGGCCTACTCTTTGCAACTGTGAAGAGCTGGTGTTGTTTGAACGTCCCTGAGAAAAGTTATGATTTTTCAGTTCACTACAGAAAATGCCAAAATCAATTGACTTGTCACTTTTCTCGATACATCCATCTCACAAAGACGACAGCACAAACTTTTCACGGTTGCAAATGTTAGAACAAAAAACTCATGTAATGACTATTTCAGTTTTCTGCAGAGTTCCAGATTTTTGGTGACCTAGTAACTTAAAATGTTAAGAGCTTATATGATCATATTCTCCATTTTTGTCCCTGCATCAAAAGCTCCACAAGAAAATATTTGAGATCGTAGGAATTATTCTTTTCACTAAAACTACAAGCAAGCAAACCCGCTGGAATAGCGCAAAGCTAAAAATTTTCAAAGATGAAATGACAGAACTTTCGGACCAATAACATATCTGTCTAAATCAAGCTGAATATATATTTAGCTGTATATAAGTATGTCTGTTTGTCTATGCGTATGTTTCGAATGAAAGTTTTATTTCTGAACAGATCCGGACTAAACTTGGCTCACATACACTTCGGGGCTACTTTTCGTCATTGATCGATATCAATTCTGTCGTTTTTTTTGCGGTTTCCCCGAGGCTGGGATTTGGGCCAGAGGGTAAGTGAGCATGCTGACTACTTAACTGTTATTGACAGGGCCGGGGCAGGGCCCGGCACAAGGTGGGCAAACGGGGTTTTTCAAAACGAATTCTCCTTTGATCCCAATATTTTTTACGAATACCCCCTTGAGCTCAAAAACGATGCTTTGTGCTTGTGCAACGAGACACCAGCCACACTTCGCCTACAAGCGCCCAAAAGCGCCAAAATGCTCAAATTTCTTTAATTACTCTTCCCCTGTATCAAGATAGAAAACAGGAAAAAAGCGATTAAGGAGTGAAGAAATATCAAGGTAACGCAGTCATAGCAGTGAGGGCGCGGTTTCCGCGCGTATCGATTGACTGGGGCGCGCTTTCCATCTCCGAAAGCTAGGCTGCTGATACGATTTTGAGCTCTAACAAAGACAAGAGGAGGAGTTTCGGAACCAAAATCCCATAATTTAGTAAACTTTAAATGTACAACAGATTTATGTAAAAATTTTGAAAAACTTATGTGAATTGAAAGTTTTGCCTACCTCAGTGGGCATTAGGTGGGCAATTGCCCACCTAATTTGGAAAATAGTTGGGCACGCTCTTCATTCACATAAGTTTTTCATAATTTTTCATTCATGGTTCCTTAGTCCTATTGCGCGTATACACACCTAGTCTCGCGCGATTTCGTTTTCTCTTCGCTGCAAACGAGCCATTTTCCATTTTTTTTGATAGTGAGAAATTTTCAGAAAGAAACTTGCCACAACCTTCATTCACATAACTTTTCAATGAAATTTTTAGGTTAAGTCCTGCAGACCCTTGTTCATGTAACTACCAAGTTTCTTACCGTATGGTCATCTGCGCGCTGCAAACGAGCCATTTGAATTCACATCTTCATTTACCAGTTTTGCAAAATTTTTGAAAAAAATGCTTATTACACCTCCCATTCACATAAGTTTTTCAAAGTATCTCATACTTTGTTTCTACTAGCTCCTCTTCGTTCGCTTACGTAATTTGGTGCTATATCGTTGGGTCTGCATTGAGAACTGATCATGTAATCACGCTGTTCAACGGCGTCGCTTATGCGACGTCGCGCACGCGGCAATTAGCGGCGGCGCGGCGTAGCGCGCGCGAATTCTGCTGTGCGTTGAGGCTTATGATAACTACTTCCCAATGGATTAGATGTATAGCGTAATAAGCACGATTCGACCTTCTTTTGCTTGCAATTAGGATCTGCTTCCGGGGCTCTGCCGCGGACCCCGCAAAATGATTTCCCCCTTGCTTTTTCCACCAAAAACGATTTCCAGCTTGTCATTTGCCCATCTCGTGCCGTGCCATGGGCCGGGGAGTTTGCGAGCTAGTCACCGATATTTTTGGAAACTTTTTTCCTAATAAAATTACCGAGGCTTAACAGTTTGGTCTTCGAGGAAATATGCATAGAGTTGGAGTACACTAGATTTAATTAAACGACGACATGGTGAGGCTTTCGTGCTTTTGCAAAGTATTAGGTTCTCTCGTAAACTCCTTTTTTGTATAAATCAAGCTGTTTAAAAGTGATAGAATATCGCTCGATGAGCGAAGCAAGCTCTACAAAATTACCGCCGAAGATCTATGCTTTCCAACATTTGTGCGGGCCTCTAACTCCGAAAAAAAATTTTCTTAAAGCTAAATTGAATTTTTAAAATTAAAAAAAGATTAATTCAGTTTTATTATATTATATCAGGTTGTTTCAAAAGTAATTTCGCTTTTTTCAAACGGGCGCCACATTTGATGGAATAGAAGTTTCTAAGAGATCTTGGAGACATTCGATGGCTGTATCGGTTGTTTCTTTTCTTTACGTTTGCAAATTTCTAACTTCGCTTTCCAGAAAAAGCCGATGTTGGATTTCTTATGTGTTTGCTTAGACTATCAACAGCTCTGCTAATGCGGTTTCCAACAGTACATCTCGTCTATTGTAGTTGAAAAAGAAACGATAAGATCGAGAACGCGGTGCAAGGCTCAAGCGAAGCAGTCGAAATGCCGGTAGTTTGAACATGCAAAATGCCGGCATTTCATTCGCAGTATTATTTCGCGCGCAAATCCTATCGCCCTATCTCGGCACCGCAAGGGCATTATACTCATCGGCAAATCTACATACTGTAGGTATGACATCATGTGGGAAACAAAGGATACCCTTGCTCCTTACTAGTGTGAACATTAGGGTCGTAAAATCGGCAGATAACACAGCTCAGATAATCGGGGGCACATTTTTCCCTTGCATAGCCTTTGGCAAGTTGGCCAAAAATATTTTTTTGCAAACGCAAAAAAATATTAGGTCATTCGGAAAGTAATTTCGCTTTTTTCAAACGGACGCCATATCTGATAGAACAAAGATTTTTGAGAGATCTTAAATGCATTCGATGCAGAATTTCATTCTCTTTCTAACGGTTATGAAAATGTTGCAAAACATTCAACGAGCTTTCAAAAAATAACCAAAATCTGCGACCCATGCTTTTTGAGATGGTCAAGTTTCACGATTTTTCAAAACTTTCATATCAATCCTCAGAAGTTGTTCAAGTTGAGTTTCGATAGAGTAAACCTTACAGAATACAGTACTGCTTTTTTCTCTTTCTCATAGCTCACCGTAATTTTTTAAAAGATTTTTTAGCAGAATCATCGGATTTTGGCAGGCCCTCCTCAGCCACAATCGCATCAAACATCAGTAATTACTCGGAATTTCAAGCTTTCAAGATGATTTATGACTTAATATTGATTTTATAAAGCAAATGAGAGTTTACGGATTCGAAATATCAAGTTTCGAGTTTTTCGGGTACAGCCTGGGGCTCGCTAAAAAAATGAGTTATGATGGTTTTATCTCCGGAAACTAAACGAATTGGAAACAGAAAACACCTGTTAGAAAGAGGAGAAAATGCTGCATCGTATAGTGCGCGAGCTGGTCTTCTTTTGATGTTCTACGAGGATTTAGCTGCCAATTATGGAAATCGGCATCAGCTAAAATTCTGTTAAAAATGTAGGACAAGCTATGGAAAGGAGAAAAAAGTAGTTTTGCATTCTGTAGGGTTTGCTCTATAAAGGCGTTACTTCAACTCCTTCTGAGGATTGATACGAAAGTTTTAAAAAATCGTGAAACTTGACCATCTCACAAAGCATTTCTGAAAGCTTATCGACTGTTTTGCAATACTTTCATTACCATGAGAAAGAGAATGAAATTCTGCATCGAATGCTTCCAAGAGCTCTTAGAAAGCTTTGTTCCGTCAAATGTGGTGCCCGTTTGAAAAAAGCGAAATTACTTTTGAAACGACCTAATATATCTTATTTTTCAACTCCCCCCCCCCCCCTCCCCCTCCATCGTATGCCACTGACGCATAGCAGTACCCGAAAATGTTTTCAATGGATTCCCAAGCTCAAATTTGAGAAACTAAAACGGCCCAAATGCAAAAATGTTACTTTTTCGGAACCAGAAAAGGCAACTACTATGTGTCTATTGTAAAATGACCATGCTGATCTACGTAGAAAGTTTTTTCGCAAAATTTTCAAGTGATAAAGTTTTTTTTTTGATATTGGCTCCAAACTCTACCTCGATTACGACTAAGGCTCGGCATAGGTGGATAACTGGAAATCGTTTCGGGTTAAAAAGCTAAGGAGATATGGTTCACGGAAACCACCTACCTCTTACCTTCACCTATAGAGGACGCAGATTGCCCTGCCTCATCGATCCCATTCCTGCAAACCAAAAGATTCCTGTTTCAACATGTTTTGCCGGGGAACGTCCGGAAGGCGACAAATGACCTAGAACAGGCGCAGCTACTGGCCACGCCCTGTCCGAGTTTCCCGTTGTTAGAATGCTCTGGATACTTGGACTGGAGCGCCTTTATATACACTGCGCAAGGCTCTCTCAATCTCTGACTTCGTCACTTCTCCTCACTTGGTTTCTTTTAAACATGTTTTCGTTTTTGTTTCGTGTATGTATATTATTGCTCACTGTGGTAATGTGATGATTTGCTTTCTTTTGCGTTTGCCTATCTGTAAAAATATGCTCTTAAAAAGTGCCTTTTGTAAAAAAATGTGTTTCAGGCTGCAAGCAATATGTATAGTGCAATAGAAAAGACCATCATAGCAAAGAGGCCTAGTAGATACAATACCGCTCACATTTTTTGAAAAATAGACGAGAATGTATGGACATGTATGGACATGTACGGACATGTATGTCCATACATGTCCATACATGTCATTACATTGTATGGCATCACCGTCGCATGGCCATATCTCGCTTCAGAGTGGACGAATTCTGAATCCATAGCCACAATTCGATTCAGCTCGGCGCGAGGAATCTTCTGATATATTGGAAGTGGGGTACGATCTCTTCGATATTCCGTTTCCAGTTTTTTCAATTTGCTCTGGGTCTTTCGCGAATATGTGAAGCAACGCCTACCCAACATAGAAGACTTTGACGTAAGTTGATGTACTAGTATTTCTTATGCCGCACAGGTTGGTATGGCGGAACTTTATTGACCTAACGTTTCGAACAACTCGTCTTCGTCGGAGGTCTTCGGTCCACCAAAGAGTCAGTAGTCCGCACTAGATCAGTGTGACGGACATAGGCAAGACTTTACTGAGTACTATTCGGTAATACTGTTCTTGTAGATTATTGTGCGCTAAAAATAGGCTCAGACTTCTTTCCAAAGGAGATAGAAGCGTTGGTGAATTTTGGAAAAATCACGCGTTTTCAAATTCTACTCGCCATAACTTCCTTCGGAATAAGTATATTTTGAATCCGAAAACAGCGCCTTGCTCGGCTCATCAAGGCAAATCTATTCATATGCAGCATGTCCTTGATATTTTGATTTCAGTATTCTTGAATCTTTCTGAGGACGTCTTTTCGCGAAGGTGTAAAGCAGCGAGCATTGTCCCGAGTACATTCCAGCAAGGACCCTTCGATTACTTTTTCTGTAGATTATGATGTGCTAAATAGTAGCCGCAGATTTCTTTTCAAAGGAATTAGAACGGCTGGTGAATTGTGGAAAAATCTTGTCGTCCCAAATTCTACTCGTCATAGCCCCAGGATAAGAAGCTATCTTGCTAAGCAGATGTGAGTTTCGAAATCAGCAGGTCGCATAACCTTTACGAGCAAGTTTTCCGATATGTCCGGGTTATTTCATTTTTTCTCGTTTTACGCTCCGGAAGCTCGCCGACGAATTTTGGTCAAAATGTTGATGTTTTGAATTGTAAGGAAACTTCGCTTGTAGAGGTTTTCGAACACGCTCTTCACGAAAATCGTGGTCTTTGAGGATCACAGGGTCTTTTTGGAGAGATACGGTGAGGTGACTGTAACTGCATCACGAAAGTGCGCAAATTTGCCCGCACTTCTCGCGTATCTGTCAGAAAACTTGCCTGCTTGATTTTTTAAGTCAAAATTACTAGAAACTGTGCTATCAAATGGTGCATGACTCAGTCTATGAAAATCGCCGAGTTACGTGCCTACGAAAACACGTCCTCATGAATTTTGCCCAAAATGTAAAGATCGCATATTTCGTCGAAATTCCTCCGTGGGCGCTTGTACAACACGCTGATCAAAATCTTTCACATTTTTAATGGATCTTGTTGTGTTAGATTTGGTGCTTTGAGCTCTAGCCACGAAATAGCTTTGATATTCAATTGAGCAGCTGAAGCACACGCAAGCACCATATTCAATACAGTGGGAGTCGTTGGACAAAGCGAACATAATATCTGCAACGAGCGTCATACAAGCACTCAGACCGTAAAGACCGCATACTTCGTCGAAATTCCACCGTGAGTGCTTGTATGACGCTCGTTGCAGATATTATGTTCGCTTTGTCCAACGACTCCCACTGTATTGAATATGGTGCTTGCGTGTGCTTCAGCTGCTCAATTGAATATCAAAGCTATTTCGTGTATATGAATAGATTCGCCTTGATGAGCTGAACAAGGCGCTGTTTTCGGATTCAGAATATACTTATTCCGAAGGAAGTTATGGCGAGTAGAATTTAAAAACGCGTGATTTTTCCAAAGTTCACCAACGCTTCTATCTCCTTCGGAAAGAAATATGAGCCTATTTTTAGCGCACAATAATCTACAAGAACAGTACCATCGAATAGTACTCAGTAAAGTCTTCTATGTTGGGTAGGCGTTGCTTCACATATTCGCGAAAGGACCTCCGCAGAACAAATTGAAAAAACTGGAAACGGAATATCGAAGACATCGTACCCCACTTCCAGTATATCAGAAGATTCTCCGCGCCGAGCTGAATCGAATTGTGGCTTTGGATTCAGAATTCGTCCACTCTGAAGCGAGATATGGCCAGGGTTGAGCAAGAGGTTAGGCACTAGTCCTTCAAAAACCACCCCCCCCCCCTGTGAAAGCCCCTAAGGCCCCGGGCAGACTTCACGCGATTTGATCGTCGCGACTGAATCGCGAGGAGACAACTGTTACAACATCATTCCATGCAGATCAACTTGCATTCGGTTGTGATACTTTTCCAGACCGAAATTTTTGAATGTGAAATGAAAATGAATGGAAATCTTGGCGATTTGGTCGCGACGATTAAGTCGCGTGAAGTCTGACCGGGGCCTAAAATGACCCCTCCACTTCAACTCCAGGACCTTAGACTGTGTTATGTTGAAGAAGACCATCCTTTACTGGAGGGTTCTTGTTTTTTGGCAGCAGGCCCAACTTTCTGCGATTGCACAACCACACGCACCTTGACGGCAAGTTTTGAACTTGGATAGCCCTCTTTTCAGAGTTATAGTTTTTGCAGGGGTGGAGTGTTTGGCTCCAAATTTTCAATATAGCAAGAAGAGGCTTTGCTCTCAATACTAATACTAAAAAAGGAACGATTTTTGAATACCGAAGGTAAGAGGGGGTCAGGCGCAACCCCTCAAAAGCTCAGGCGGCCTGAGCTTTTGAGGGGTTGCGCCTGACCCCATTAACTTTATTTTCGAGGAAGCTTTTCTACCCAAGTTTTATGTGATTCGCTAGCACAACTCTCGTAGATTCCACAATAAGTGTTTGAGCTTGTTTCAACCTGTTTCGGCCTTGTAGTAAATCGTAGAGTTAAAGCACTTAATGTGAAGAACGCGCCGGTTGGAGATTTGGCAGCACTTCTTACTTCACTGTTTGAAAGTGATATGAAGCCTGATTTCTAGCATAGACTTGTAGGGAACGATACTTTGTTACGAGTATAAAAAAGCTGACTATTTTCACTTTTGAAGCCAAGTTAATCATGTTTGAAAATCACGCTTTCTAGACGTTGCGAAACACTAGGATGCGGGAGGTAATGACTTTAGAGCTCATAGAGGTAATCTGACATGCTGATTACGGAAATAATACCCATTTCACACAGCAAGCTTACTTGGCGGCCTCATGATGTGTGAAGGTAAAAGATGAAGACCTGAATTTGGCTGAAATTTCGATTGTGTAAACAATCGGTATGCTGTTCACGACCGTGATTCCTTCAGTACTGGTGATAGTGATATCCATCGGACTAGCGCTTTCTTCTTCACCTTCGTAGTATCTCCCCAACTAAAAAAAAAACGGAAAAAAACGGATTCGGTTCTTAATTACGACTCCCCCCCCCCCTCATTCATACCCCAAGACGACCCCCCAGATCGGGCGCGCCTGACCTCACGCTCAGCCCTGGATATGGCCATGCGACGGTGATGTCCATACATGTATTGAACTGGACATGTATGGACATGTCCGTACATGTCCATACATGTCCATACATTCGCGTCTATTTTTCGAAAATGTGAGCGGTATTGTATCTACGTTTGTGAGTGATGTGATACTTCTTTTTTTGTCATAAGTCAAGTATATAGTTAAGTACACCGTATTTCTATATGTTAATCTTGTGCAGACCTCGTCCAAGTTGATGATGTCGAACGGAAGGGCGTGCAGGATCCTCCCGAGTCTTGCACCTCAAAGGGATGCCGCCTTCCAGTTTTGCACGTAGGTGATCCGAGGCTCGAAATGACTTGTTCAAACTTGTTTAAACAAGCATAAAGCGCACGTGACACTGAGCAGCTATAGAAGGCTATGAATGAATTCAAATCGAAGCATGGTGAACAAAAGACTTACTCTTTATAAGAAGCACTATAGGCTCACTAAGCTGCGGAACAGAGGAAGAGCGATACGAGACAACCTCGAATAGTTTGGGGGCCGTGTAAAATGTGCACTTCAGACCATTTTATTTCTCGAGTTACTTTTTCTTATTAATGATTTGTCTGAATCGTAAGTCTTCAACCCAGACCTACTGAGAGGTATAATCAAAAGCTCACTGCTTGGTCATCTAGAATAGCTTATGTAGAGGACACACTATGGGACATCATCCACAGTTTGCGTCTTCTTAGGCTACTTCGAGAAGACGAAGCGTCAAGACTCGCTCTTACTATTGAAAATCATGGTGCGTAATCATACTTGCGCTTCATATCTCGCAAAATTTGCGTGAAATCTACCTTCACATTGTTTAAACCAGACAAATATACTTGGTAGCAAACCTTACTTGCTCAAAACCTTCAGATAGGTTTTATTTAAGCAAGGTCTACTTTAAGCAATATCTTAACCTTTTACTAGGCAGACAAGCCAAAGGATTGAAGATCCGCGGATTACTTATCTGGGTGAGGTGGACCCAAAGATTATGTAAGAATGACCACTTGAAATTTTAGGTGACTAAAAATTGTGTGTATTCAGTGCATAAAGCTCCCCAAGCTTCTAGCTCCTATATCTTGCTATTCGATTCAGCAACATAGATATATTCATGTTTTACTGAACTATCGCAAGTCTGTTATGGATTGGTATAGGACGTTCAATTCTTCTCAGTTTCCACATAGCGAGTACGGAACTCTGTAATAGTTGGTATTACATGTCCGTACGTGGGGTGTAGGACGATTCGCACGACCGTAATGCTTTCCACACAGGACCACCGCCGCGCGCGACACACCCTGCGGCGGCTTTTGCCTAAGCAAAACAGGGGGAAGAAAGATTTGCGGCGTGCATTACATGCTAAGACAGGTCAAAATCAGGGAGAATCTGGAGACGGCCCGTGCGAAAAGACCGTCTCCCCCGTACGTGTTAACCGTAAGCTACCTCAATGGGTGGTCGCCTACGTGCATTTAGGAAAGGCGGCAAGCCTTGGGAGGATGATGACACGCCGCCATGTCGAACGGATATAATGTGAGTAGAATTCCACTCAACAACGGTACTTTAAGCTAGTGATATCGGGTAAAGGTGAGCTGTTATTTTTTTGCATCTTCTTTACAATACGACTTTTCTTCAGGCTGAACATAGAAGAAGATTTGGAGCACGTCGAGCAAGGACGCCATCTGCTGTGGGATCTCGATTTGAGATTGTTCGAGCATTTCATTTTTTTGTTTAACTTCAGCTGTCGCTTGCAATACATTTTTATGTGTTAGTGATAACAACCATTCTTTTTTCCTTATTGTAAGCATCGCTGCCTTTTTTCATTGAGAACAAAGGACTACCGTTCAAACTGTAGAACAGAAGGCGCAGAAAAGCAAGAAAGGTCATATAATTGATTATGGAATGAACTAAGAGTTTGCGAAGCTGGTTGAGTAGGACAATTTTGGATTACCTGCAAAAAATTTTTGTTATTCTTCCACCGAAAGGGAGCTGATTTCCAACAATATGATCGTTTACCACACTCTGCCTTTGTCATGTCCTGAATACCGTTCATGACAAGCTCAGTCGTTGCGATATATGAATCTGAAAGAGACAAATCGAATTCGGTGAATCAAAAGAATGAAGATCGCGGAGAAACTGTACTCCTAGATCAAAGAATGCGTTTTCGTTCAAGATGAAGAAATTGAAACAACGCAACGAAATTCGTCCGTTCAATGTTGTTTTGATGTTTTGTTCCAATTTTTTGTTTCTGATCCATTCATGATCGCATCATAGTGGTATTTTTGTCGCAGAGTCTATGGGGACTTCGTTTTTGAAAAAATTAAAAAGCCACTGCCGAGTGCACCACTCTTGACGGATGAGCACTAAACGAGAGGAATTGTCTAAATCTAGGAAAAGACTAAAAGAAGTACGAAAGTTTGATTTTATCGGAAGGATAACAAACTACTCCAAATGTTTCTTTGGTATCTTTCAGTTTAAGTGGATGCCATATCACTCTGAACAGCAGCTAAAAAGGATCTAGAAACCATTTGTGCACATTGCTTCCCCTTCTTGCTACTACAGATCTGAACCTACAGTCAAATTAGCCTATGTTTGCAATTAACAAATACCATTTTTGTTTTTGTTCTGATTCCGCCATCGTTTTCATTTTTGTCGTGTATTTCAGCCAATAAATCACAGATTCGTTGAAATTTAGCCAGCGGCTAAATTTCAACGAATCTGTGATTTATTATCAGTTTATGAAGAGTGTAACACTCAATAAATATTAAAAAAAACTAAATTTACATTCGTAAATTTGCACATCAAAACGAAATTTCAAGAGTATATGTGCAAAAACACCAAAGGGCCAAACTCAATTACATGCAGTACAATCACAAACGTGTAAAATTTCCATATCTCGTTACTTCCCGGGATTTCGTTTATTTCCAGCAAATCCACTGATTTCCTTAACAGCTATTTATAAGGAATCCGTCACAAAATGTGTAACTGTTTTTCTTATTATTGAGAATTCCCGAGAAAGTTTCACGTTTATATTGAGGAAAGTCCCCGCTCTCTCTTTCGATTATTTAGAAGAGAAATATCTAGTTCTTGGACTTCCCTAGTCGATGGAGTACACGTTTTTGTGCAGCTTTTTATGATTGAAATAAAGCTCCTTAGCTTTGTATAAGCATGACGCATGACTTTCCGTCCAGCTGCCTGACATTTCTCCTTTTATACATAATCGCCTATGCGTCTATTTTTTAACTGCTTTCTACCATAGTCTAATAAGCGTTTACGGTAGGGGGGTCAAATCACAGATTTGTCCCAAACTACGTCTAGGAGGGGTGTTTGGCAACCTGAAGGGCTCTTACGAATGCTGATTGCAAATACCATATTCGTTTCTGCAACAATGCCTTGTTAGAGGGGAGCTGCAGCACGTCAAAAAGCAACTTTTCCGCTTTTCAGCCAAATTTGGATTCCAAAGACCCAGGAAAAGGCTTTATCATGCAAGACAAGTGCGATGTACGTGATTAGCACGTCAAAAAACCCTGCATAAAGTTTTGAGCAGATTTATCGCTTTCCCTGCCGTACACTTATCGTAATTCCGTGGGAAAAGTTCCAAAACGCAAAAAGAGCATGATATCGTAATCAGCGTGTTTAGGACCTCTCTAGCAAAATTTTTAACAAATTTGGGGATTTTAGCGTCTTCCGTAAACCCACAGTAACCAGAGAAAATATCGCCACCGTATGATGAATACGATTTTCATGCCCAGCGAGCCGAAAAACCTCCTGAGTGAAGTTTTGGGGCAAATCCATGGATTTGGCCCCTATCCTAATTCTGCCGTAGCCCTACCGAATGGCACTACCGTGCGAAATAAATGTGATATTCGTAATCAGCGTGCAAAATGACCTCCTTATGCCGCGGACAGATTTCACGCGATTTGATCGTCGCGACTCAATCGCCGACATTTCCATTCATTTTCATTTCAAATTCAAAAATTTCGGGCTGGAAAAGTATCACAACCGAAATGCAAATTTATCGGCATGGAATGATGTTGTGACAGCTGTCTCGTCGCGATTCAGTCGCGACGATCAAATCGCGTGTAGTCTGTCCGGGGCCTTAAACGAAGTCTTCCTCAAACGCGCGGTTTTCATTTTTTTTTTGGCAACTAATGTGGGATAGTACCGTTGGTTAGTTATGTCTTCACAAGAAGTCTTCCAGATGACATTGATTAAC
>CATQJL010000112.1:28449045-28484045 GCA_958299035.1 Cylicocyclus nassatus
AAGCAGTGGTATCAACGCAGAGTACTTCCAAGTTCTACTGCCGTAACTTCCTTCAGAATGAACATCTTCGAAATCCGAAAACAGTATTGTGTTCAGCTCGTTAAGGCGAATCTTTAGGTATACAGCATGTCCTTGAAATTCCATTTCCAATTTTTTCAAAATTTTCTGCGCGCGTATATTCGCAAGGTCGCAACGCAGCGCACATCAAACATAAAAGACTCCAATAAGCACTTTTGGATTGTGCTGCTCCTGCAGATTACCGAGCGCTAAAAACGAACTGGAGAATCTTTTTCGAAAAAGATAGAAGAGCTGGTGAATTTTGGAAAAATCGTGTTTTGTCAAATTTTGCCCACTGTAACCCTAAAGTGGGAAGCTCTCCTGCTAAGCAGATGGGCTTTTCGTAATCAGCAGGTCAGATAAACTCTATGAACGAAGTTTCCTTATAATCCAAGATCATCGACATTTTGACCAAAACCCATCGGCGAGCTTCAGGGCGTAGAACGAGAAAAAATCAAATCACCCGAATTTCTTTGAAAACTTGCTCATAGAGGTTATCTGACCTGCTGATTACGAAAAGCACATCTGCTTAGCAGGAGAGCTTCCCATTTTAGGGTTACAGTGGGCAAAATTTGACACAACACGATTTTTCCAAAATTCACCAGCTCTTCTATCTTTTTCGAAAAAGGTTCTCCAGTTCGTTTTTAGCGCTCGGTAATCTGCAGGAGCAGCACAATCCAAAAGTGCTTATTGGAGTCTTTTATGTTTGATGTGCGCTGCGTTGCGACCTTGCGAATATACGCGCGCAGAAAATTTTGAAAAAATTGGAAATGGAATTTCAAGGACATGCTGTATACCGAAAGATTCGCCTTAACGAGCTGAACACAATACTGTTTTCGGATTTCGAAGATGTTCATTCTGAAGGAAGTTACGGCTAGTAGAACTTGGAACAGCTTGATTTTTCCAGAGTTTATCAGCTCTTCTATCTCTTTTAAAAGAGAGTCTTCGGCTGCTGTTTAGCGCAGAATAATCTACTGAAAGAGTACTATCGAAGTGTGCCCGCCGAAATCTCCTATGTGTGATGCTTGTTGCGTTACACCCACGCGAAAAGGCGTCCGCATGCAGATTCAAGATTATTGAAAAGAGGATATTGGAGACAACCTGTATACCAAAAGATTCGCCTTGACGAGCTGAATACAATGCTGTTTTCGGATTTTGAATATACTCATTCGGAAAGAAGTTATGGCCCTGCGTAATTTGCGTGATTCATATGAATTTCGCGGAATTTCCGGAATTTCGCGGAATTCCCAGAATTTCGCGGAATTCCCGGAATTTCGCGGAAGTTCGCGGAATTCCCGGAATTTCGCGACATTCACGGAAATTTTGCACATTCTGTGAGCGGTATTGTACAAGCGCTGCGCTATTAGTTGTTGTTTGATTTATTTTCAGTTGGAGTCTGCGGTGGTGACTTTCAAATACTGAAGAAGACCATTGATAAAGCGTTCCATATTGAGTCAATTCGCCTTTCATAGCATGGTCGAAGAACCAATTTAGACGAAAAAAGTCAAAAAACAAAATGTTTGTGTTGATAATTGAAACCATACACTTACATGGGTTTTCATTGTATAGGTTTGTGGTGCTAGAGTAACCCATAGTTCTTTGGTATAAGAAGCAATAGTTTGTGCCTTCTCAATGATTGACGTTGTAAGAAATTTAGTTTTTGAGATAAGTCGCAGGCATAACCAGTAGCCTATCAGACTGGCTGCAGCAAGAGGTGAACTTATAATATCAACCGCCGCGACGAGTGGGAATATCACTGATGCTAACTAGATTAAGGAACTGCCTATCGAATAAGGAAAAACTCAAAGGGCATTTTAGTCAGTGTGTATACCTCCTCCAGTTCTGCTCCCTTGCAAGTCGGAATATCCTCCAAAGACAAATTCAAGCTTCCAGTATATGTATGTGATTGCATTCCGAGAAGACTATTTTTTACGCGCTCAATTCCCTCATTTGAAATCCTTAATTCTGGGAATTTGGATGATGTACTGAACAAATCTGTAATACTCAAACTTCAACTCATAATTGTCGGCATCGTAGGTTCACCCCTTAGTCTATTTCTTGTAATTCCCTCGGAGCAGATGTGTAGTTGGTCACCAAGAAAATGACAAGGAGGTAACAAGTCGAACAAAAAGGTTTTTGCTGAGATGATGGAGAATATTAAAAAACCAAACTGATAAGTGCCCTACTGTTTAGTCCATATTGTGACGCTTCCGCATCAACACAGTAAGATCCTTCCCGTGTTCTGTTGTCTGCGTTGATCGCAGGTATCCACACTCTATGACTATCTATCAGTTGTCCTCGTATATAACACTTTGAACATCCGTATTCCGAATTCCATCGCGGAGTTCCAAATAAAACTTGTTGCGCCTGCACTTTGACCAAACATACATAGCATGTGTAACAAAAACACTCGCCATATCGGCTATCCCGCGGAAAAGCTGGATGCTCACAGTCCATAAGGAATTTCCACACATTATTTCTAGTGGGGCCTCAAGCAAATTTCGAAGCTCAGCCTCAAGCCTAGACATATCTGATGTTTACAAAGCTTACTTCGACTTGGCGATAAAATCTTGCCTGCTGAAAAGAACTTCTAGCATTTTTTGTGTCGGCTTTAAGCGCGTGTGCATCATTCCGGCTATCACGAAGTTGAAATATTGATCTGCTTTTGATAGATGTAATCCTTCAACGCGAAGATAGAGTGGCCACATTTCTTTTCTGTACATACTAATCTAATGCTGGAGTTTTCGTGAGTGTATAGGACCCAACTTAGAAACCCTTCTTGGAACGAATCCATCTATAGACAGTGACAGAAGAATTTTCAAGTGCCTTCGGTTGGAGTCCGACGCAGTTTCGATGTTTGCATAATGTCCACCAAAAAGCCGTCTGTCGCTCCGATCCGTCACATCAATCTTGGCATAACTCGTGATAAAATAATGAAGAACCTGCTGAATTTACCCTCTCATGAAGGAATCGGTGCATCTCGATTATTTCGTTGAAGTTATCGACAAGGATATCGGTGACTTGCGGAAGAATATTGACTATATGAACCTCCGATCTTTCCATTCGCTTCGTTCTCTTTGTCGGCAATCTTTAATGCGTAGTTTCCTGTTGCACTCGATCATTCGGAAACCTAACCCAAAAATTTTACAGCTGCGATTAGTGCAGGTATATTGTGTTGGACTCATCAACTCAGACAATCGCTGGGGGCAGGCGGGCACCGGAAAAATAGATTGCTGATTTCTCGCACCCCGCTCGCGGATTTTTTGCAAGGCAATTAGGACTTTTCGGAAGACCGCTTGCTGAGTCAGCGGATTTTTGAGAGACCGCCTGTTGAATTTTTTTTCGCTCTTATCTTTTGCAGATATATTGCTGAATCTCTGAGGAATCGAGAACTCAGCAAGCGGTCTTCCGAAAAGTCCTGATTGCTTTCCAAAAAATCAGCGAGCGGGGTGCGAGAGATTAGCAATCTATTTTTCCGGTGCCCGCCTGCCCCCGGCTATTGTCTGAGAACTCCATACAACCAGAACAAAAGAAATATCTCTGATGATCATAGTCATGTATGATGCTTTCGTTCAGTTCCTTTACAAGTTTTTCATACTGAAATCTCTTACTAAGAAGGAACAAATGAGAAGATCGTGTCTCGGATACCGTTATAGGTGGACGGAATCCATAAATAACGGTCATCAATTCCTCCATGCGAGACACTTCTTCCTCAGAAACTCCGAAATGAAGCACGTACATGGCATAATACATCGCTCGTTCAAAAACGGCTGGATAGATGTCATGACTTGTGACCATGATTTGATGTAACTTCTTCATCAGCCGCAATGTGTGAAGCACTCGATGGCTCACCATAATAATCTTAGTTGTTCTTGAGATAAGGTGAAATTCTGATCTTTCAGTGGGTATCATACCTCGATTTTCCATATTAGAGTTTTCAGTTTTCGCGCCTATGCAATTCGGCAATATGTGCCGCATCCACTCGCCTTTGATGACTTCTTTGAGTCATGTACTCGTTTACTGCTTTTAACAATAAAAATGTGTGATGATAATACGTCGAGGTCAATTAACTCTAGAAATACCTCCTTAGGCTCGAACGCTTCGTGGTCTAATTTCGAACATTATGCTACAAGGATGAGCGAACGTCACAAAGTTGCTCTCCAAAAATTGAAGTCAAAATAAGGTGGAATGGTGGACGTTGTCAGAAATTTGAAGTCAAGAATTCTCTGCAATTTTATAAAACTTGAAATGAGTCAGTGCAGGTCAAAGCACTATTGCTCGGAAAAGTGTTCAAATCATGCTGATTGTGGGATTCGGAATTAGAATTGAAGTGTATGGGACCCGCCATACTTCGCGGAAAAAAGTCCAAAAAGCCCGAACCTCAAATATCCGGAAAAAGCCCGACAAAACCCGAAAGCGCGGGAATGCAGATCGAACTTTTGGTAGACTCCTGACATTATTTTGATGTGCAGACGACAGAAAATGAAACAAAAGCCAGCCTTGCTTTTTTTGCCTTTTTGCCCAGTTCTTTTGGAAATCTTTTCAGCTAATTTGAAGCTAAATCTGACAGCAGAAATGAGAAAGATCAATGCATAAGTGAAGGCCAAAGTGTATGGAATATCCCGTTTAGAGTATAAAAAACAAACTGTAGGTTTTTTTAATGTGAAAGCGAGTCACCCACCCCTTCAATATAGTGAACTTTCCAATCAGACTTGGAATATTTGTGCAGTATAAATCCTCTTCAGTGGCTTTGTGGATTGTCACTCTAAATGAAGCAACATGAGTAAAGTCAGTAAATGTGTAAAGTGTGAGGGTTTTCCACTATTTTTCAACGAAGGCTGTGCAATAGTCAAACTGTTGTATTAGCGAAGTGAAGAAGTTGATATATCCGTGTACAAGTGCTGCAGCGTTCAAGGGGAATTAGGCTGTAACAGTCGTACCGACTCTACGCTTGCTGGAGAAGGTAGACCGCTCGCTTGCTGTTAGGGTAATTCTTTTGATTTTTGATTTTTTGATTAATATTTTGCAGCTTATCACAATACCAGTGAACAAACGAACAGTGAACATACAAGTGAACAAACGCAAATTTGAATAGGTTTTGAGTTTTTCATTGCTTCGATATCGCCATAGGACGTTGGGCTACATCTTTGCGCAAAAATCTTGTCAAATGCTCGGGTCAAACCTCGGCAAATTGAATCTTTTTGGTTTATGTAAATTAGTAGACTTTTGATCGCGTTTTTGAGCTTAAGTCTATGGCTTGCGCATTTACTTGCCAAACTCATCTAAGACTGCAAATAGTGGAAACACGGATACAATTTTGCGGGCCAGAAGCCAAGTGGATCCGTTTGATGGAAAAATGGATCCGTTGTGCGACAAAATGCATACACGAACATGGCCAACATCTTTCGAACTGAAAATTTCAAACATAACATTGCAGGGTCGCTTTTCTGCGGCCGTATAAAATCTTAATTGCGCATTGATTGCAGAACTTCTGCTGCTCGAACAAAGACCTAGTATTTGGTAGCAGAGAATTAGGAAATCATTTTCTTTTTCCAGCGGTGTAAAAAATATTTCAAAAAACGCAAGTTTCCGTTCCCTTAAAGAACGAAAAAGAATTTGTTTTTCCACTTTCTTCTAGCAGAAAAATCAATTCCTTGTTGAGTAGATGGCTTCTCAGTTCAACAAAAGTGAATGTACAAAAGGGGGCACCGAATTCGCATTTGAAAGTACTTGAGGCCCTAAATGTCCCGGATACCTGAACATAACTGGTGGAATTTCATGTTGCGCAGAAACTGGTAGAGGTATGTGGCGCGCGCATATAGGCGCGCCCTCGGGATGGGCATGTGGGTGGCCGGCAGATGCTCATCATGACTATCTGAGCACACTTACCTTCTTATTGTTGCTGGCCACTGCTAGTTGTCCGCCCTCACGCCGCAATAACACTAAATGAGAATGACTCGCACATAGAAATGATGGCAAGTTAGTTTAACGTGTTAGTGGTACGCCGCCCACCCACTTGAGGAGATGGGCCGCCGCTGGTCAAATCGAGGTCCGCCGCTCGCACGCTCGGTAGCGAGGGTACGCCGCTCGTCCACAAGAAAGCCACGCCCACAAATCAAAGCCCGCCGCTCGCCCGGAAAGCCGTTAAGGTCCGCCGCTCGTCCGCGTTATTGTCTGAGAACGAGTATGGAATTTCTGGAAACTCAAGGCAAAATGGTTCTTCGCAGGCGATTGCACCTCGTTTCACTACTTGGCTTGCCTTTTTGCGGCATCTGATCCAAAACGGTTTCATAGTGTTTGGTAGCAGCTGATACATCGACGCTTTGGTTGAGTCTTGTTTTTTCGGGAGACGGTAGAATGGCGAGCACTGATCAGCTGTCACTAGCTATTGAGAACGAGAAAGAAGTTCAAAGTCGTATTGTTCTTTTCAAATTTTACCTATGTGATCCTTCGCTGAACTTCCTTACATATTGACAAAACTTTCGAAGGCTGGAAACCTCGCTTTTCTGGAGGACGGATCCATTCTGGCAATGGCGACTTTGGTGACGCGCGCCATTTGACTTAACCCGTTTTTTCGAGATCGATCAGGCAATGCTTGGATCTGACTGGTATAGAGGACTCGAAATAGGGCTTCAGAAGCCACGATTTGGCGCCGGGAACTGATATTCTGATAGATTTTCCTGTATGCATTTTGTAGAGATCTTACAATTAGTGCTCAAATGGAAACACGAAAGAGACGTCCTCATGTTATCCACCATGTTCAAAGCGGACATTTTGAGTGAAAAGCCTAGAGTCATCTCTCACCACAATGCCGGCAAAGCGTTCATTGATATATCGGATCAAGTGGCTGCTCATGGGCCTTTCGCTAGGAAGACTAAGAGATGGAATCTCGCAAGAAAAAGATACTCGATCGCAGTGACGATTGGGTAAGCGGTGTATACCGCGTATACGGTCTCCAGACGGTGATCTCTATCTCCATACCTGCTATGATGTCATTTGGAGATCACCGTCTGGGGACGAAAGTGCGGTTCATATATATACGAACACCTCAAACAAAGGTCGATTTTTCATTCAAGATTGCAATCTTTCGAGTCCAAACTTTTTGTAGAGTTACGGTAGCAAAGTCTAATATATCTGCTACACATTGCACCCAGTGCAGCTCAAAAAGAGGATCGTTACTTTTTTCAGATGGCTCGCTCCAAAAATATACGTTTTTCTGTGGTCTACGCACTCTAATTAGCTTGTACCAAGGCTATGAGATAAAATAAGCTCTTTCGATAGGTATTTTGTTTGACCTTGGAAAGACTATGCGTTTTCGTACCGTTTTTCAACCAAGTTCCAACCTTACCCTAGAGTCAGCACGATTTCGAGCCTCAAAACTCAGCTTCTCTCTCGCGCAAACATTTGATATGAAGCAGCTGCATTCCTTACATGATGATGTATCCGTGCCAACGTTTTGCGTTTTTTGTAGAACTAATCTTGAAGCTATGGAGCAAAAAACCAAATAAAGTTGTGATTGCAATAGTAAAAACAGTGGTTTTGGTGAAATGACGTCTGCGTGGCCAAAACAAGTGCTCAACGCTGCTGATTTTTTTCTAGCCAAATACATAGTCTTGTGAACTTCTACATACCATCTGCTTACTTCATTGTAGGGCTTCCGAAGCTGAGTTTTGAGGCTCATCGTGCTGACTCTAGGGTAAGGTTGGAACTTGGTTGAGAAACGGTACGAAAACGCATAGATTTTCCAAGATCAAACAAAATATCTATCGAAAGAGCTTATTTTATCTCATAGCCTTGGTACAAGGTAATTAGAGTGCGTAGACCACAGAAAAACGTATATTTTTGGAGCGAGCCATCTGAAAAAAGTAACGATCCTCTTTTTGAGCTGCACTGGGTGCAATGTGTAGCAGATATATTAGACTTTGCTACCGTAACTCTACAAAAAGTTTGGACTCAAAAGATTGCAATCTTGAATGAAAAATCGACCTTTGTTTGAGGTGTTCGTATATATATGAACCGCACTTTCGTCCCCAGACGGTGATCTCTAAACCGCACTCCATATCTGCTATGACGTCATTCTGGAAGAGCTATAAAGGATTTTGCAAAAACGCAAAACCAACGGCTTCTGAGAGGAATCAACCCACGACATCCAGCTCAGCAGTCCAAACCACTATCCACTGCGTTAGTCGACCACGCCAGTGATGAGGCAAGCCTAGTACTTATGCGCCTGCAGCACCAAGAATCCTTTATAGCTTTTCCAGAATGACATCATAGCAGGTATGGAGAGAGATCACCGTCTGGAGACCGTATACGCGGTATACACCGCTTACCCAATCGTCACTGCGATCGAGTATCTTTTTCTTGCGAGATTCCATCTCTTAGTCTTCCTAGCGAAAGGCCCACACGCAGCCACTTGATCCGATATATCAATGAACGCTTTGCCGGCATTGTGGTGAGAGATGACTCTAGGCTTTTCATTCAAAATGTCCGCTTTGTACATGGTGGATAACATGAGGACGTCTCTTTCGTGTTTCCATTTGAGCACTAATTGTAAGATCGCGTCGCCCCTTTGTTGTGCAATCATTTGTCCTCTTTAGCTTTCGGCCTATCACTTCTCTTGGCAAGCCACGACATGTTTCCCTGATTGTACCTATTAGATGTGACTGAGCATTTTTTCGGCCAGCGAGATGCTTGTGTAGAAATTGTCCATGTAGATCCTACTGCAGTTGAGAAGATTACCCATCAAGTCCATTACGACACTCAGCCACTGAATCCTTTCTTGGGTGGTCCGGTCTTCCACAGCAGGCGGTTAAGTTGTACAGGGTGCGCCAAAATTACTGGCACTAAGTTTACAAACACTCCCACGAAGGAACCAGAAATATACAAGCTCAAATTTCGCCATAGAAGGCACTAATCAATCTTCACAGAATACACTTTATTGAATTCAAAAAGACCTTTTTTCAAGGGTTTGATAATCAAAAGAATCAGATCAGGTTTTCCAAGAAAGGCAAAAATGAAATTTTTATCATACATAGCTTATAATAACGGGATAAAGGTTGTGTACGTTTGTGTTCAAAAAGACCTCTTTTCAAAGATTTGAGATTTAAAAGAGAGAATTAAAATTGTGTGTGTGTGTGTGTGTGTGTGTGTGTGTGTGTGTGTGTGTGTGTGTGTGTGTGTGTGTGTGTGTGTGTGTGTGTGTGTGTGTGTGTGTGTGTGTGTGTGTGTGTGTGTGTGTGTGTGTGTGTGTGTGTGTGTGTGTGTGTGTGTGTGTGTGTGTGTGTGTGTGTGTGTGTGTGTGTGTGTGTGTGTGTGTGTGTGTGTGTGTGTGTGTGTGTGTGTGTGTGTGTGTGTGTGTGTGTGTGTGTGTGTGTGTGTGTGTGTGTGTGTGTGTGTGTCCGTTACGAAATTCGTAGAGCGTGTTTAAGAAAATGTCTTGAGACCAAATTCTGCAAATGCAATTCTGCCAAATTCTGGCGTATGCTACCAGCATGAAAGTCCACTATGCAAAAGCACGAGCGGATCCGTTGAATGGATCCCTCAAAAATTGCGTTTCAAACGGATCCACTTGACTTCTGACCAGCAAAACTGTGCATGTAGCAGCACTTTTTGCATAGTCATGAGTACGTTTGACAGCTAATGTGCAAGACATGGGCTTTAGCCCAGAAAAGTGAACAGAAATTAATTACTTCACGAAGGTGGCGCCAAAAAGAATTGATTGCGTAAACTTCAATTTGTCAAGAGTTTATCTGATTATTTGTTGAAATTTCTGGACAGTGATGTGGCCCACGGTGATCACTGTCCTCAAGTCGACTACCAATCCACGAAAAGTCCAATAACCGATTTGAATTTGCATTTGTTCTTCTGGGAAAAGTTTCATTCACGGGAATTTACCGATCTTACATGAAAAAGTTTTAGAGATAAGTAGTTGTTTACGAATCGTTCATGATAGTCTGCATAGCGCGATGAGTTTGAATGTCATTATTGCGGGAATGAGTAAGGCTGGGTTCATACTGATTCCCACGTTCCGGAACTGTTCCCGCACAGTTTCACACTGTGCTGGAACTGTTCCGGAACTGTGTGCATGCGCCGCAACCGCCCCGCACGCGTTTCAACGGCGGGAGTTGGAGAATTGCTACCCTTTTTAACAGTTTTTCTTCCAGATTCCTCTCATTTTGGCCTTATTTCTCTTCACTGCTTCTCCTTGTGATGAGAAAAGCTGTGATTGAAGCAGAGTTGAGGAATGAACGTTGTTCTTCTCCCACTTATCCGGGATGCACATGAAAGAGAACAGCGTTCTCTCTTCAACTCCGCTTCAAGTTCCCAGCTTTTCTCATCACTAGGAGGAGCGAGGTAAAAGAGAGAACGGAGAAGCAACGATATGAAAAAAGGAAAGGGGCTGTGATTGCCCAAAAACGAGATTCTTCAGAAAACTAAAGCAAAGTTCCCATTTCCGCATTTTTAGAATTTTCGCATGTCCTAATTCGAGACAGATGTCTGCGGAAACTATGCAGCGGCTTCCTGAAACAAATAATAGGTTTGAGCAAACAGAAAACAAAGCGAGAATAGAGAAGCTCAAGAACAGACATTTTGTCGGATACGCAGAGCAGAAAAGCGCTCATTCTTTAACCCCCTCTTCGAGTTCGAAGTTCTGCTGATCGATAAAAGAAGTGGGGTAGAAGAATAATGCCAAAATGAGAGGAATCTGGAAGAAGAACCGTTGGAAACGCTCAAAATTCTCCAACTCCCGCCGTTCAAAATGCGTGCGAGGCAGTTGCAGCGCATGCAGCACAGTTCCGGAACAGTTCCAGCACAGTGCGGGAACTGTGCGGGAACAGTTCCGAAGCATGGGAATCAGTATGAACCCAGCTTAAGGCATACAGACAGTGAGACCAGTGCGAGCCTCTGCGAAGCAGAGGTGACGCACTGATATGGGACGTATAGCACTGAGAATAGATAAGGAGAGAATTCAGCAATGAGATTCTTGGGAAGAATGACGTGATTGGCTGCAAACTCTGATATACCTCGCATTTTGGAGAAGAGTCTTGTGACGCATCTTGGTGATGATGTTTTTCAGTTTATGAAATAAACGGAGCCAGAATCCCACACATTCCGATGCCAGTTTGGGTATGGTAACAGATTGCGCTTCAAAACTTTAAAATAATATCGATGTTGCTTTGATAAAGCATGCTAAGTTTTGTTTGCTATTCCGTAATATACATACTGACGATCCTTTTATTCTAAAACGGCTTCAGGAGTTGTTTCATACTGCATCGCCGCAACAGTTGCTGTTATAGCGGGGAGGGCAACGTATGATAAAACGTATTGACTGCAGTTGCTGCAGCGACTGTAGTATGAACCTACAGTCTGCCCCAATCGGGATCAGACCGAACCGTCGGCTGAATTTGCGCGCTCGCAGCGCTAGGGGTCTGCGCTGCATATGCGCGCTGTCGCAGAGAGCGATGAGATTGAGGAGGGAGCAGACTAGCTAGCCGCAGAAGTGGCGCGAAACCGTTGCGGTGCGGACTCCCGCCATGCTTTTGGCCTGGTTAGGATTGGGGCAGACTGTAAAGAGCCGAGAGACGTTCTGTCCCATTTAGTACTTCTGGCATCTGGTGAAAATAGAAGCGGTCCAACAAGCCTTTACTTGTATTCTATATTTAACATGTCGCAGAGGCTTTAATTTCACTGAACATGCCGAATTACGGGGTACTTCTCAGTTTTTTGGCGACAGAGGTTTGTGGTGCAGAGGTGCTTATCTTAATTTTGTTATCGCTCTTCAACTGATTCCAAAGAGCTTAGACTTAGCGCAGGTAAATACTGACCAAACAGCAGCCATGGCGAGATTAGTTTTTACCTCCTATTTACAGGAATCTATTCGTTCGGTACTCAATAGCTTGTTTTGTAGGGATGGGCTAGGAACTACCGTGACTGTGCGGCAAACTTGGAATATCTCAGCTCTCAAACGTAAAATCGTGTACTCGACCTAAGTTTGAAGGAATCCGAGAATGACTAGGATCCTTATTGTGATTGTCTGGTCTTCGAAGTGGTTTCTGAATTCTTCCTCCATCCCCGATTCATGATTTCTGAACGGTTATTTACTAAAGGGCCTGGCGTACTTCACGCGATTTGGGTCTGCAAGCAGATTTTGAAAGCACAGAAGACAGGGCATTTTATCAATCCGCGTAAGTTATACACACTATGCATGTGCAGTTTGCTAGTGTTGGATCCGAACTTCTCGAATTGCCAAATCGCCTCGCGACTGAAATCGCGTGAAGTATGCCCGGCCCTTAACACTTTAGCGTGTTGATCTCTCCAAAATTCATATCAATGGCAACTTTCAAAATACATGCATTCCACTCAAGAGGGCTATATCTTATGCTCTCTTTTCATAAAAAGCAAGATTAGGAAAAGCTCAAAGAGGTCAACTGCCCGGATGACTATGGTTTAGCCCATCCGCTGAGGTGTCTTTCTTGTAAAATAACTTGAAAGTGTTAGTCATTGTTGCTATTAACGAACCTAGGGGTCGATATCAAGTGGGTCAGGGCAGATGCAATATTAGGTTTAGATGTGACAAAAATATCTCTCCGTAAATTTTTTACTCCTTTTT
This sequence comes from Cylicocyclus nassatus, assembly GCA_958299035.1. Lineage (NCBI taxonomy): Eukaryota > Metazoa > Nematoda > Chromadorea > Rhabditida > Strongylidae > Cylicocyclus > Cylicocyclus nassatus. The sequence goes on from CATQJL010000112.1 coordinate 28,461,713, forward strand.
GAGAACATTTTTTTTGAAATAACATTTCATAAAAGGAAACTGTTTGAGGAACGATAAACTTCACCAATAATTCAGCATTTCTCGAAAGCCCTGCCATGACCTTGGGAGATTATGGGAAAATTTCTTTTCAACCACACTTTTCCAATTCCCCCCCCCCCCCCTCCCACGCCCGCCTTTCATGGACACTCATTCAGACAATAAAAAGACTTGATCACTAATCTTTTGAAAACTTTGCTTGATCCAGTTTCTTCCAACAAATTTCATGAAGATCGCTAGGAAGTCAATAGAATACACATCATTTTGGAAGTAGAAAGACATCAACAATGGTGTATACTACAAACAACAAAGCTCTCTCAAAATCAGTTTTGACAGCAAGAAAATCAGTTGTCTTAAAACTTGCCAAAAATCCTTCAAGTTGGATGTCATCCAGTTAAATGGAATCTTACTACGTAAAGAAACACCACCCCCAACCCATGACTACCGAATTCTATTGCGCTATTTTGTCACAATATTTGGCGAGCTTCATGCAAATGTAATCAATTGATATTTTTTGAAACAAAATTTTTAGCACGACGCATGCTCTAAGTGCCGCTTAAAGGTATCGTTCCTCAAAGCTGTGAGTATTGAGATTTTACAGTGTCGCAATGGTAGACCCTCCAAATAACCTATCAGTGAAATTTGGAGCGAGAAAGCGCATCTGGAAGGCCTCAAATCCACTTTAGAAGTCTCCCGGACCCCGCCCACTTACACGTAGTTTGAGCGAACGCGGATTTGGAGAGCTCCGAAAAGGGCTCATCTTAGCCATTTTCATGCGCTGAGAAGCCCAAATATGATTCCAGCATGACGAAAAGGCTTCGAAAAGGTAGAAAACTGAGAAGCGAGATTTTGCCGGGACACTGCCTTCAACTAATTTTTATAAGGAAAAACTATCTTACTGCTCTCACAGAATAAAAAGCAAAGTCAAACATTTACTCACAACGTATCCTGAAATTGCTCTACATGCCACCTAAGGACCGTCATCTATGAGAACTTCCAAAACGCACAAAAATCTATTAGGCTGGAAAACTAAGTTTTGCAACTACTTTCATAACTCAACTCTCTTTAGGTATGGCGCGCTCAAACTTTGGCAGTATGTAGAGCGCAGTGTGAGCTAAAATTCTTCAAAACTGTTTGAATTTTGAGAACGAACTAGGAAAATATCAAGCACTTTTCGAAAACTACTGAATTTATGGAATTTTTGGGGTTTCAAGCCAAAATAGAGCCTTTAGCAGCCTAGATCATGCGCAATAATCCAGAATCGTGTACGAACTGTTGCTAGATGTTGACTCATTTGGCTCCCCATGAAAGAAATAAAATTTAGGGGCAAGTCGAGATTTGGCGCTCTCATGAATTCGAACGAGTCGGTCATTGACTAAAAAGTCAGAACCGCAAAATCCCCCGAGCCTTTACATACCGAGGTTCTCTGACCTGCTAAACACGAATGTTGTATTTACTTGTTGAATCAACACCTTTTCCCTTGTTTAGGGTGAGACCCTATATCGTACACCTACAGTAATCTTATAAAAAAGCCCTTAACACACAACTTTAGTATCTTGCGTTTTGGTTGATACTGTTGCTTGTCTAGAGGGTTGGGCTCTTTTCTGTAGTCGATAAGGTGTTTGATCGGATAGTTCACTTATGTGTTTTCGACTTTTCAGACTCTGAAGAAGGCGAGTTTGCCGAAACGTCAGTCTGTATACTGTGGAATAAATATCTGTACCAATCTTGGACGCTGCTAAAGAAACTAATCAGAAGATTCAAACTATGCCAAGATTTATGGATAGTCGAACATGGATTCTGATGAACTTTAGTATCGTTTTCGTGATCAGCATGTCGGATAATTCCCCATGCCATGTTTCAGCCGAATCTATCGAATTTTACATTTTTTTCCCTTGTATATACATATAAGCTCCTGCAAGACGAAGGCGGTCGGTCGACGTCAGAATTTGGTAGAACAGAAGCTGTGCTTGTAGCCTATGTCATAATCAACACAATGGCAAAATTTGAGTGCGCCTTGTTGAGTGAGAGGAAAGTTATTGAATGAGTTGCAAAACTTAGTTTCAAACCTAATATTTTTCTGCCCGATCAAAATACCCTACGTGCCGCTTACACAGCGATGTCTGTTGGAAGAGAGTGCCCCACGTGCCGCCGCCTAAAGACTCGAAAGAAAAAACGGCCTTACGACCCACGCATTTACCCATAGCATAATCTCAAATTGCCCTTCCTGTCACCTGAGGGCAGAGTTCACGCGATTTCATCGTCGCGATTCAGACAAGACAAGTACGAGTTCGTTGTATGCCAATCTTCATATATTTCCGTTGTGATAATTGGTCATGATTAGTCGTGTTGAGAAACTATCACAACCAAAATGCAAGAATTGGCATGCAATGTTATTGTTACAGTTGTCTTGTCGCGATGAATCACGACGTTGAAATCGCGCGAATTCCGCCCGAGGACTTAGGACCATCAATCATAAGAACTGCCCTAAAGGTATAGGCCGTCCGCGCAGGGCGCGGAGAGTGCGCAAGGTGTGTATTGCGCGTCACTCCTCTTTCCTCGTGCACTCTCGCCGCCTGTTTTTCTCTGCGCTTCTTACAGTCGTGAACTGCCTTCAGTGTACGCAACAGCGTTGCTCTCTGTGCGCAGCGCGGACGGCCTATACGAAAATCTGTTTCCCTGCCTAAACAAAACGCTCTACGTGCCGCTTATAGACCGATATCTCTTCTTAAGCAAGGCGCAGCGGGACTCAGTAACTCAAGCAAAACAAGGCTGGTCAAAGATGAACGCTTCCGAAAGCACCAGCGAGACCCAGTTACTCCGCGTTCTCCTGTCTAAAAGCGCACGATTATCCCACTTGAGTGTTTTTAGAGCATTTTTTACCAAAAGTTTTAAAGAAACATGCATAAATTTGGTTGAATGCTGTCACTTTGGCATCATTTCTAAAGCAAGTGGGAGCACAGAATATTTGACCAACACGTTCTCGGATAACAAGCACGAAAAAAGTTCGTACAGATAATACACTCGAACAGTGGCGACTTGATCTCAAAGTCATTGCAACAACACTCGATTAAATTTCGAAATACGATCCCGAACCTTTTGCAAAACATGCTTCAGTCACTCGTTATGAAATTTCACTGTACTCCAAAACGCGTGCCACTATTGGCACCAATCCAAGGCCAAAGATCAATTTCATCATGATTTCTCTGTCTGCTGTATCCTTATTTGTGTATTGATACTTCTTCTGACAGTTTCTTCTTATTACAAGTTATTGGCAGTCAACAACCGATGCTAATTAGTGAAGCACGGTTGGCATACCCGGCGGACACACGCCGGTGAGAGACCCGTAGATTCCGACGGTAAGAGGTGCGTGGCCCAGAGGCTCTATAGGGATCGATTTGGATCCAATGGGATGGGTGTGGCTTACTCAGACATTCGCGGTCAAGTCCCGCAGGAGATCCGCCCACAAAATGAGAAATCGCTAGAAAATCGGGACTCTTGCGCGACACCCGGTTTTGTCCCGACTTTCGGGATTATTCCGACAGAAAAATTGAAGCGGGAGATTATCGGGAGTCGCGATTTCGGGGCGCGCTCCCAGTGTCTGAGCGTTAAGGAAACTTGCGTGAAATATGACGCATGATCAGACCCTCAATGTCCACAACTTTGGATGTGTTTCCAATCTTACAGGCAAGAACACTGCCAATATGTTGTCTAACTGACAACCTCTGATAGGATCTTGGCGCTATCCAATTTTGAACTCGGACTTGGTTTCCGAAGCTGCCGTATGGTGGCTTTAACTGATTTCTGTACATGAGCGGAGGTCCCGCTTATATACAGTCTCAGACTCCGATCTATAGATCGGAGTCTGAGATAGTGAGAAGGGCGGAGCCCTAGCTAAGGTGGTCCACGCCTTCAATCTGATCTTAGAATATTTAGTCTTGTCTGTTGCACTCATTAAGTTTAGTTGTGCTCTCTTTTAATTTTCCTTTGTTTTATATTACTACGGTGTCCACAGTCTTTCGTAATAAAGATTATTGGATTAGTTGTGTCTCTTGATCACATTTGAATTGCCGTTGTTTCGAATCGCAGATTGCGAACTGAAACATAAGAAACCGACTATTTGCCGTGTTTAACGGATCTGGGGTAGTCAAGTGGTAAACAAGAAATCGTTATATGTTACGTATTGATCCTCACCATGGTTAGCTCGTACTGGTCTGCCGCTACGTCTATGTTTAGACGTAACTTGCCCTATGACCGTCGACTGAGTTCACTCCCTTAATTTTAGCAGCGAAAGTTTTCTATCTCAATGATCACTTCTGATTTTTGAGGAGATTTCTAGACTATAACCACGTTCGTTTTTTTCGTTTATCAGAAAAAATACTTTGCGTTGAGCTTTCGTGTTGCCGTTGTTTTATTTAACTTCTGTAAAGCTGAATGTCTTTTTGCATTCTTTCTCCTCTTCAAAAGTACCCATACTTGTTGAATCGATTTAAGCACTTTGAGCAGGGCTAAGAGTTGCACAGGGAGAGGGGTGTTTGATCGGTTCCACGATTCGTATAAAGGCGGATTGCGCACTTTCCCTGATTGCAGAGATAATTTGTTAAACATCCACATCATACCTTTTTTACTACTCTCTCGTTATCAGAAAACCGAAAGTTGGGAGACCCGCCTCTCTACGAATCGTGGAGCTGATGATAAGTAAACATGCTCATAACGAATGCAATAAGCATTTTTAAAAGTGGTCTTTACTTTTAATGACTTTTACCTTTTTGCAATTTCGATCAACTGGGCTGTAAGTTGTTTGCGGGGAAAGTAAGTGAGAGTGACGGTTACGAACACGAAGGGAAGGGAACGCATACTGGGACAGAGACAGATGTCGTGTGGAAATGGGAAGGAATGGTTAGTTTACATCCAGGGCCCGGCATGAGTCCGTTTCTAGGCTGGAAAAAGTCCCCCTGACTTTCGCAAAATTTGCAAAGTCTCCTTTGACCTTTTCGGAAACGTCGACCAAAAAAAACTAAAACAACATGTGTTTTTTCGGACACACAAAAACAGTATCTCTTTGCTTTTTCGTCCCAAAAACGAAGTCCAGCCCGCTTCCAAACGATCTGTGCTCATCCCTGGTTACATCATGTGATGTTGATTAGGACCGAGCGACCGTGGTCTTAGGTAGTATCCCGTAAAAGGGAGAACATCTGCAACCTAGCTAACACAAGTCTGTGCATGTTAATGTTGACAGGCTGATAACTGCATAAGCTACCACTCTATTTTATCCTTATGCAAAGTCTGAGCTTGTGGCTCTGTCTAATCACTCTAGAAAACAGCGTTCTCCACTCAAAAGTAAGCATCAATCCATGTAAGCTTAATAATAGCGTCATTGCTCATGCTTATCGTCGCACTTATGATTTGTGAGTGCTGAGAATTGAAGAGACGAAAATCGGCGTGCATTTGCCAAGATAGTTGTGCTAGGTTTTTTCCACGTAGACAGTTCCAAAGTACAGACCCGTAGCTAACGTAACACGACTCAACAATTGACAAGCGTTAGTTTTCAAGATTTATCAGTTATGGCCTCGTACATAGTTCACGCGATTTGATCGTCGCGATTCAATCGCTACAGGCAAGTGTTACGAGTTCACTGCATGCCGATCTTCTTGCATTTCGGTTGTGATAGTTAGTCACGATTAGTCGTGTTGGAAAACTACCACAACCGAAATACAAGAAGATTGGCATACAATGAACTCGTAACATTCGTCTTGTAGCGATTGGATCGCGACGATCGAACCGCGTGACTCTGTCCGAGGCCTATAGCGTAGAAAACCGAAGCAAGTGCTTTTTGTTTCTAGCTTTTATCGTAGCGTTAATCACCATTTTTATTAACGTATTATCGTTATTATTATCTTTTTATTATTATCGTTTTAGATCGACGGACAGATCTCTGATAATGATGGATCTAAAGAGCAAGAGCTCACCACAAGTGAGCAATATTAGTATTTCGTAATGCAACAAAAAAGCTGATCTCATAACGGAGAAAAAGAACAGAGGAATTACTCCGAATGGTTGCAAGTGACCATTTCGACTAATATCTTTGTTTCGCGAGCTTTAGGCTGGGTTCATACTGATTCCAAAGTTCCGGAACAGTTTCAGCAGAATTTTCCATTCTCGTCTTGAAACTGGGCATCTTCGACTGTAAGTTTGATGTTCTAATATTTCTTACGCCGCACAGGTTGGTATGGTCGATCTTTATCGACCTAACGTTTCGAACAACTCGTCTTCGTCGAAGGTCTGAAAAGGATTGTAGTTTACGTACCCATTGTACTGTGCTGCCAAACATCTCGTCTGAGTCCGCTTCGCTGGACGTTTTCTCAGACGCAACGTACTGAGAACATCAAACGAGGGCAAACGAACCTACGGTCCACCAAAGAGTTAGTAGTCCGCACTAGATCAGTGTGAGACATCACTGAGTTGTGCCCAGTGGGTCCTGCTACTTATAGTGTGCGGTATCGAGCCCACACAACAATATCAGTGGTAGTAGATCACTCGTTATCGTCAGACATTCATTTCTGTTGTTCATACTCGGATTACGAGAGTATATCCACGCCGCTTCAAGGGTTTTTCGTGCTTGAACGTCAGTCTCAAACGCTAGGATGAAACATTTAACGCTAAAATCATTGCCGCCGTGCTCTTCAAATTTATTGCCTAACGGAGACAATAGATTTCCTCGCCTCATGTTGGCCAAATGCTCGCTCACTCTAGTACTCAGGGGTCTACCCGCCTCTCCAATGTACGCTGTTCTGCAACTCAAGCATTCTATTTGGTAGACAGTTCCGGATTTTTCGCAGTCCCCAATATTCCCCTTAGGACAGAAAGCAGTGGTATCAACGCAGAGTACTAACATCGCACACTCTGTTTCTGACCAACCGCCTTTTGATATTATACATATATTAGTACCTCAATTGCTCACAAAGGTTCCAGCGCACTTGTCTCACACACGTCAATTCATTGAGCAGCTACAACAGCTGAAACATGAGCCAAACAGTGTCATAGAATCGTTTGATGTAACATCTCTATACACTAACGTCCATGTTGATGCTGCTTTGCAAGCGCTCTCGGAAATGTTGGACAAATACTACTCTAACATCAACATCTTTGGTTTGAGCATAAATTGCATACTGGTTCTAGTCAGAGAATGCCTCAAGTGTAACATATTTAAATGGTCTGGAAATTACTACTCTCAAGTCGGAGGACTCGCAATGGGCCAAAGACTTGCTCCAGTCATCGCAATATGCTACATGAGTAAGATCGAAGAACCAGTCTCGCACGCTTACCAATGATGTACTGCCGATACATCCATGATTGCTGTATCGTAACCTCAACACAATCCAAAATGGATGAGTGTTTTCGAATTTTGAATCAGCAATCACAGTACATCCGGCTTACACGTACACCTCGCGGTGGATGGCTTTCCATTCTGAATACACAGGTCAGCTTATGTGACAACACCGTTCGCATAAAATGGTATAGAAAGGAAAGCTCTAGGAACATCCTCTTATACGCTACGTCAGCTCAACCCTCAGCAGTTAAACATGCTGTTATACATAACATGTTCAAGACTGCTACCGAAATGTGTACAGGCGATAACGAGCGACGCGAGTCACGACAATTGGCGGCTGACATTGCACTCAGTAATGGCTATATGCTTGGAACAGGACGATCACGTAAAAGACAGTCTAACTGTTGTGAATGTGTTAGTCTTAGGATGCGTTCATACTGATCCGCAAGTTTGGGAACAGTTCAAGCACAGCGCTTAGTTCGAGCGCTGTGCTGGAACTGTCCTCGAACTTCAGGATCAGCATGAACGCAGCCTTACGGAGCGCAACAAGAACAACAAGATTCCTTTGCGCATACCCTTTGTTTCCGATAGAATCAGCCAGGCCATAAGACAATGCATTCTGCGAGCACAGTTGCAGAATGAAGTCATGCTGATTGACATTCCTAGCGATAATATCAAAAGGCGGTTGGTCAGAAACAGAGTGTGCGATGTTGAATGTGTATCAAAGAACTGCATAGTCTGTCCTAAGGGGAATATTGGGGACTGCGAAAAATCCGGAACTGTCTACCAAATAGAATGCTTGAGTTGCAGAACAGCGTACATTGGAGAGGCGGGTAGACCCCTGAGTACTAGAGTGAGCGAGCATTTGGCCAACATGAGGCGAGGAAATCTATTGTCTCCGTTAGGCAATAAATTTGAAGAGCACGGCGGCAATGATTTTAGCGTTAAATGTTTCATCCTAGCGTTTGAGACTGACGTTCAAGCACGAAAAACCCTTGAAGCGGCGTGGATATACTCTCGTAATCCGAGTATGAACAACAGAAATGAATGTCTGACGATAACGAGTGATCTACTACCACTGATATTGTTGTGTGGGCTCGATACCGCACACTATAAGTAGCAGGACCCACTGGGCACAACTCAGTGATGTCTCACACTGATCTAGTGCGGACTACTAACTCTTTGGTGGACCGTAGGTTCGTTTGCCCTCGTTTGATGTTCTCAGTACGTTGCGTCTGAGAAAACGTCCAGCGAAGCGGACTCAGACGAGATGTTTGGCAGCACAGTACAATGGGTACGTAAACTACAATCCTTTTCAGACCTTCGACGAAGACGAGTTGTTCGAAACGTTAGGTCGATAAAGATCCACCATACCAACCTGTGCGGCATAAGAATTATTAGAACATTTCAGCAGAGTCGCACTGTGCTGGAACTGTGCTGCATGCGCTGCAGCCGCTGGCATGCGGTTTTCAGCGGCTGAAATGACAACTTTTGACTTCCTTCAACGGTTTTAGTATAGAGCAATTAACAGATTTCTTTCCATACAAGGATTACGGTATGAACTTGAAGAGGGTTTTGAATCATTGTGAGCCATACCCGAAGTCATAACAAGGACGAAACAAGCTGGGTACACGCACACTAGACAGTAGTGCGCTTACGGTTCCGAGGTGTAGACTTCCATTTTCGTTGATGAGCAACAACACTGGAATACATATACACAGCTGCGATTCTATACGTCTAGGCTACTACTCTTCAAAACTAAGAATCGTTTACCTAAAGCAAAGCAATGCAAAGTAATTTTGAAGTATATCAGAGAGAGAGAGAGAGAGAGAGAGAAAGAGAAAGAGCGAGAGAGAGAGGACTTGCAGCACAACTACATAATTAAGCATATATGAAGCACAGCAATAATAGTAGGCATGAGCCGAAACGACAGTCACTCACAAGGTGTCCAAATGGAAAGCGCACAGCCACAGGGGAGAGGCCGCTTTCCAGAGCGGAGCATCTTCAACTCCAACCAGCTAGACCTCGCCCGCTCGTCTCTAGCCAGAAACCTGCACTTTTGATTGTGAATTTTTTTACGCTCCGCACTAGCCATAGCTGATATGAGACTGTCTAGTGTGGTATGATTCGGTGTAACTGATGACCTGTTTGATGGCAACGAGTAAACGTACTGTGTGTGTAAAAGGATGTCTTTGCAGCTTTCTTTGCGATCCTATTTGGTGTGTACCGCGTCGTTCGTGAACCTTAGGCCCCGGACAGACTTCACGCGATTTGATCGTCGCGACTCAATCGCCAACATTTCCATTCATTTTCATTTGACATTCAAAAATTTCGGGCTGGAAAAGTATCACAACCGAAATGCAAGTTGATCGGCATGGAATGATGTTGTAACAGTTGTCTCTTCGCGATTCAGTCGCGACGATATCGCGTAAAGTCTGCCCGGGGCCTTAGCTGAATGTATTTACGGCAGCCAACCGTCTTTCGTTCTGAAGTTGTTCATTCAGTTGGACGTTGTCACACATATAGTATGGATATGGACCTCTACGCAGCACAACATTTTGGTTTTTCTCATAAAGCAAATAGCGATTTCTTATCGCTGTTTGCTTTATGAGTCTTAGCTGTGGGGGACAAGATATCTTCTCGCAAACAATTAACAGTTCCACCACTACTTGAGCAAATCCTATAATAGGACTGTGTCCATTCTTCTGTTATCAGTGGGGTGCCAGCTACTGTCGTGCGGCATGATTCGGTGAGATATTGACCCGAATGCTCGGCTATGTTCATTCATGATGAATACCGAATAGTCTCTAGAGGAGAAGTTTGAATATGTAAGGTTGAATTTAGGTGACTGATTTGCATTTAGCCCTCTGAGGAATGCAGTGTTGCGGAAACGTTGGGCCAATAAATGTTCGTTAATTCAAACCGCAGGGCGCAGAAAAATTCAAGATAAGATCTATTGTTTGACTGTTTGAGTATTTCGCTTGAGAGTCCTGTTTGATTTCGCTTAAAGGCAGGGTCCAGGCAGATCTGGTCCTATGGGGATTTCAAGTGGAAAGTAATTTTGGCGCTCTAAGTAAGCCACTGCTCAGCCGGTAGCTCAGGTAGTGCTTTAACGGCTGAGATAAACTCCTCGAAACTGGATCCCGGGATCGTATCCGCATGGATTCATGGTGCAACCCATCTTCGCGCGAGACCCGTGGAGTTGCGCCGTGAATCCATGCAAATACGATCCCGGGGTCCAGTTTCGAGGAGAGTGTCTCAGCCGTTAGACACTACCTGAGTCCCCCGGTTGCTGGTCCTGGAGCGAAAACTTGCACTTTGAAAAGCCGCCAAATGAAAGATCCCAAACCTCATTGCAGCGTTTTCATCCGGTTTTCAGCAGTTTCTTTTGCTTTTTACATCTGTTTTAGTCATTTTCTCTTCTCTGCTCTTCTTTAAACAACCTTTACTATTTTATTTATGAGGCAGATGTTCAAACAACCTTCACTTTTGACTCCCTGTCTCTAGACTATCGAAGGTATGGCCAGGACTGTGCTGCATGCGCCGCAACCGCCTCCATGTGGTTTGGAGCGACGCGAAATAACAACTTTCGACTTTCTTCAACAATTCTCATAAAAAAATTTTGCTCTTTTTTACCTCATTCTTGTGTCTCGCTTTCTAATCAAAAAAGCTTGAAACTTGGAGAGGGATACAAAAATGAGCGCGATTTCGTTTCGTGCATCAGCGGAAAACTGTCACAAAATGATGCCGCTTCTTGGTCGTGTACATTTCTCCGAATTCGGAGTTTTTTCATCAGAATCGGAACAGTAATCAAGAACGAAAGAGCAAGCAATAAAAGTTGTGGGAAAAAATAGGGCTGGAACGCCCAGAAACCCAATACCAAGTAAACAAAAAGAAGAATGCGCGATTTCCGCAATCGTGATTGTTATATGGGAACGGGCATAGTGTTCGCGATATCGTCGTCGCGATTTCGTCGCCGGGGAATTCGATGGTTTGAGCGACGAAATCGCGACGACAAAATCGCTCTTCGAGAGGACATGGGCATAGTGCTCGCCATCCCAAGTCTTTGCACAAAATCTGACTAGAATTTGTTCTCATGGAATAATCCGCTTATTCATTCTCAGCATACCATTGCTCATGCCAATCGTGATGATACTCGGGTACAAAAATTTTCATTTTTCTGCCTTTCATCAAGTCATTCCTCAAAGGCTTACCACTTGTTGGCAAATGCTTGCCTACGAATGTTGCCCTTTGAAAGCCAGCAGCTATAACTAGGACGCTCTTCGCTAAGTTTTTGGAAGAAGCAATCAGAAGGAACATATTGGAAAGATGACGTGGGCATTTGTAGCGCCTAGCAGAAACTTACTAGGAGTTTTTTAGAAAAAATCGAGCAGAGCACTAGAAGACTGCGGAAACACACAAACATAACCGTTTTGTGCTGATGCACCAGTATCAAAAACAGAAATTCTCCTGCAATTATGCGAATTGCAAAACGTGAGATTATCCATGCGAAATGAAATGATAAATTACAATTTTAGTTTGCTAAAAGCAATACTCACAAAAAAAGCACTAAAAAACAAATTACCCTAGATCTGTATAGCAAACGGGATACCCAACAATTACACAACTTCTTACACAGGATTTTCTTTTTCTTCAATCAAAAACAAGTTAAACATCAATGCATGTCTATGAAAGTTTCTCAAAATCTCATTCAACATCAGCGATATCGCCCAGTCGCCCGTGCAACACGCGCGACGCGACATCGCTGAGTTTTGCCAAAATCGCGGCGATTATCGCTGCAGAACTATGCCCTAGCTAAAAAGGGTCCGCGATCCGTCGCGCCGGACGAGTATCACAAGCGCAGTAGCAGACGCATAGGCATGCAACGAGTGCGTAGCAGTTGTCGTAATTCAAAAATCGCAGCGCGACGGTATCGTGGACACTATGCCCTAGGCCGTATCAGTCACTGAAGATAGCTGAAGATATCGAGGGTGCAGACTGTCTGAGATACAAAAAGAGCGTTCAACAGAAAAACGCGAAGGAGAAGGGGCGCGCAAAAGAAATTATTCTATTTATGCAAGACATGAAAAAGTTTCATTCTCGAATCCCGCTATAAAGGGCAGTGGCTCGGCAAAACCAAACATCTCGAAATTTTCACGTGGAAGGTTGCTTGCATCTCAAACATCAGAATAGAGCAAGTCTGAGCGCACTACACGCTGCCTCTGCCTAGAAATCTGCCCCTAAACAAGTGCGCGCAAGCCATTCTTACACGCGCTCGAACTAGCTTGCGGTCCCCTTTCCACCGTCAGAGGCGGCATGCCGCAATGCTTTGTACATGAGGGTCCCTCAACAACTCTATGTTTCTAGCCATGGCAGGGAGTGGTCCACTCGTCCAAATTTGAATTGAGGAACCCTTGGGAAACACTGATTTTCAACGTTTTCATGCTCTTTAAAGTGTATTTTCGAATTCAGCGCGTCGAATCACCCCAGATAAGAGAGAAAAGTTCAGGTTGAAGATTTGCCGAGCCACTGCCTTTAAATTCGTAATTCTCTATCATAAGAAGAAGCAAGATGTGAGGATGAGACGAAAATAGGCGAAGTATACAATTAAAACTGTTGAACAAAGTCAAAAGTTGCCATTTCGCGCCGCTCAAAACCGCATGCTGACGGCTGCAGCGCAAACAGTATAGTTTCGGCGAGTTCCGGAACACTCCTAGCACAGTGCGAGAACTGTGCTGGAACTGTTCCGGAACTTCGGGATCAGTATGCCCCATCCAGCCAAAGAACATTAAAAGTCATTTTGTTGAGCAACGATCACTAGCAGACGCGTAGAAACATCTTTGCGTAATAATCCCAGCAGCATTTGTTTTTAGCAGGTGCGAGTTCCATATCTTTATCGTCAACGTCGTCATCACTCAAATTGATAACAACAGCTAAAAAGACATGGAGAATGGTTAAGACGTCAGATAAACCAACCAAATACGAACAGGTATCGATGTTTAAAGATGACACCAACTTGGAAATCAACGCACTGTAACCGAAAAGTGCGTACAAAAGCACCGGATTTGGATGCAATACAGTCGCAAGGCTTCTAACTGACTAGGGACCCAAAGTCGAAATCAGCTTTCCAAATGAAATATATAACAATCTGAAGGGCGTCAGGCGCAGTTTCCAATACTGTGTTTCCTGCCAAGTGCCTCTAGCTGAGTTATGAGTTTTTTTTGTCGCAAAAAATGATAGCAAAATCTAAGTAAAATCAGTGGTTAGTTATGGCCTTCTCAGAGCTCAAATAATGGAGTGTTTAGTAGTGTATTGGACAAAGGGCTTTTCATGCATGAAGTGCTCTGATATCCAACGCAGGCCATTTGCGCAAAGTTTGACGAATTTGTTCTATCTGGGCGTTCAGGAACGAAAAGAACGCTCAAAACATAGCGTCTAGAGGCGCCTGGCAAATAACAAAAACGGTTCTGATCAGAGTTTTATCCTTTTCAGATTGGATATATTCTTATACTTGTATTAAGGCTGAATGTGTGTTTGTCTGTATGTATGTGTGTACGTATGTGCGGAATAAAAATTTTTATTTCAGAACAATAGGCTACTTTTCGTTATCGATCGGTATCGGTTTTATCGATTTTTATCGATTTTTTGCAAAGTTCAAGCTACGGGGCTGAGATTTAGCGCAAGGGGTAATCAAACATGCGGATTACGAATACTGTATTAGTTTTGTATTTATTGGTTACCTTTGTCAATTTTATCGATTTTTGTCAAGTAGGGCTACAGGGCTGGGAGTTGGCACAGGAGGGGGGGGGGGTAAGTGAGCATGCTGATTACTAACACAGCGGGGAGGGGGAGGGGGAATTGGCATATAGAAGCGCGCAGAGGTTGTACAAGGATAGGGATGGACCTTTATTATAGTCTTTCAACAGGGCCGAGCGTAGTCGGGTAAGCCAGCTACTATTTCATCTGGAAAGCCGATTTCGACTTCGGGTCCTTCCCTTATAAGTAAGTGCTCAACTCCTTGCAAAAAATGGAATCAGATGCGTGAAAATAGCTCTAGAATGTAGATGCGGCGGAGATCATCCACATAACAAGGTAGGTGGTCTCCAGATAACATATATGATCTGAAATGCAGAATAAACAAGACGTCAAAACATGCTCCTCACAATAATATGCGGATTTTCGGCCTAGTTGCTCTTAGCCCTACTTTGAATTAACTGCCACAAAGGAGCGTCCAGGCAACGTCACAGTACCGTATTCAGCGGACGACTTGCATCGGCTTACAGGGTTTGGGCGTGGATTCATTGCGAGAGCAATGGGTTTTTAGCTTAACATCCCTTGTCTTAAAACAATGGGTGCTACTTACAAACCTGAAAACAGGTCATCATATTCGAGTAAATGAAAGAAGCATTTATCGGAATACTCGCTCATTCGAGTGGAAAACAAACACTTAATTGATTATTTTATGGCGAATAATGCAGATAAACGAGTATCGATCTTTTTCGCAGTTTTTTCATGGCTCTGTAAGCGAACTCGAATTATGCAGAATGTCCCAAAAGTAAACACCCCGTTTTATTCGTTAACAACAACTCTCTTCCCATAAAGTATTCTGCTTAGCTTCAAACACTAATCAGTAGAGCTGGACCTTCATCTTATGTCAGATTTACACCGTGGATCTCCGATCGTTCTTCATTACTGTAGGATTACGGTAGAAACTTCCACTAAGATCTGTTTATAATACGTTTGGAATGTATCTCCAAAAAAGTCTGAAAAGTTGTGTAACAGTAGTGTTTTTAGACATGCTGATTTCAGCAAAAAGGAAAAAAAACGATGTAGCTTGTTCGCTTATCATAACTTAGGGAAGAATTCTTAAGGTAAAGTGCGAATTTCATCATGTCAGCTGCTGTGTTCCTTGAGAAAAAATTTCAGCATGCTGAGTATTTATTCTGGGGCAGAATGTAGCCTCAGAATTGTGGCTCAAACCTCTTCAAGGTTTCTATCTAATCCTACAGTAATGAAGAGAGATAAGTGGTTTGCTTCTACTGTAATTTCAACTTTGAAGCCTCCCCCCTCCAACCGCATGGCACTTGATGCTAAGCAAAAACTTTGGGGAAAGAGAGTTTTTGATTGAAAAGTGTATTAATTACCTTTGACACACCCAGTAGCTGGCTAATATGCTTGAGTAAAATGTACACAATTTCATATGGGAGCCTACACACTTCGAGCTGTAAACGATACTCAACTTCCTTGCCAGTGGAAGCTTCCCTAACAAAACCTACAGTGGAGTATATTACTTATCCAATCAAGCCGGAAAAAGAGAAAAAAACAACGGAAACCCTTAAATTAACAGTCTTGATCGAAGAAATCGTGAGATAACGCAGGTTGCAATAAGCGTTAATAAAGGAGGACAACGAACTTAGCTCGGTGTTTTGGACAGAGGCATATACATTCTTGAGTGAGTTGAAAGCGCAGATTTCACCCAGTTAGGGCAAAGAATTGAATGAATTAAAAGCGCAGATTTCACACGGTTATGAAAAGGCATCTCGACACATCTAGATATGCACAAAGACGCACAAAAATGGCTGGTGCATTCACATTAAAGCTCGAGATTAACACGTTGGCAACATTGCGCATTTTGATTGTCTGTTTGGTGGTGACATCCATTCCCAAAAAGAAGAAAGAGAAAAAGGAGAAATTTCCAGCTAGATTCACTCAGATCGTATATACACTATAAAGTACACTATTTCTCAAAAGCGCAGGAAAGTCATTTCTAGGGTCAAGGCGTAAGAGAACTTCTGAAATGAATAAAATTCTAAATAAGTCATCTCAACAAAATTCGCGCCACTACCATGTGGGTCACATCTCCCGACGTGACAGTCATTGCATGACCATCATGACATATAGGGCTTATCAAATTGAGTGTCGTTTGCGCCAGCATCTCCATCTTCGCGCTGGACTCTGCGTCTCTTCTGCGGGGCTGCTCTCTGAGCACTTTCCCAGGGCGAGCGTGGGAAAGGCGGAGCCTCAATCGATTGGAAGTGATTAGGGAGCATGTACCCAGAAGAGACGCAGAGTCCAGCGCGAACTCAGACAGTCGACGGCATACTTCCGGAGCAGAAATGGCAGAGCCGCGGGGTTTCCTCAGCGGGGGTTTGCCACTCGTGCAGCCCTTCCATTTTGTGCTCTGAAGACCTCCCATTTGTGCCGGAATCCTCCCATTTTGTGCTCCGGAGCCCTCCCATTTTGCGCCCCGGATGTCCCCCGTAACTAGCCCTAATCAGCTCCGAACCCCAATTATGCCCCTAAACCTCACCCAAATTAGCTCTACACCAGGGTCGAGCAAACGGTGTGGCATACGACCGCCGGGTACGCCCCCCCCCCCCGGGTAGGAATTCAGCACGACCCTCCATCCCGTTCTCTACCCCCTCCCTCTCACGTTTGTAGATAGAAGATAGAAGAATGAAGAGACAAGACATTTTTTTCAAATTGACTGCAAACAATCTACTGCAAATTGTAAAACAAACTTTTGTTAGACATTGCGTTGAGCTTGAGTTCGCTTCTGTACATAGGTATCATCACGTTTAGGTATCATCACGTTTACTCCACGACGGCTGCAAGTATTGAACAGATGCAGTTGAGCGTATAGTAATCACGCCATACGTACTGTCGCTCTGCTTGTACATTTTCCTACGAAAACGATTATCTGAGAAAACAGCGAGTCGAAAACCGGCTACCTGACCTTTTCTCCTCCTTTCCCTATCTGACCCCGCGTCTCCGCTTTTTTGTAGGAATAAAAACAGGAACACTTTGAGCTGATGTTGTGGACTCTTAATCGACGAATTTAGCTTTTTACGTATCATAAAAAGATCACGTGAACAACTTAAGAGGTCCACTATACCATGAATGCTAATCCGTATTAGTGCCAGAAATAAAAAACAAGCTAAGAGGCGAAGTTCAGAATAGATGCTTGCTCTCGGACTGTGCCAGAAACGGCATATCCTAATGCTATTGGTCTTGGAGGTAGGAGTACCTTCAAGACCAATAGCACCTTCGAGACCAGCTATTCTAATACTGCGACGAGTAGTGGATGTTGTTTTTACGCCATAACTGAGGATTGTGACTAAAGGATTCATATGAGGAAGTACTATAGTTCATTTGAGGACGCAAGCAATACAGTTTCTGCGACTACTGGTTTTTTTTCATATGCTACAACATACACAACATATGTCATTCATCCTCTGACTAAGCGACGCGAGCACGCTCTGCGTATTTTGATCAACAAGTTCATGGATGAGTTTCAACAAGTTTTGGCTATTTAATACCAGGAATACGTAGAAGAAAGTGTTCAAATCAACGTGGTTCTACGAGCTCAAAGATGTTCTTCCACGAAATCTAATAATAAATCGATCAAACGCGTTAGAACTCATTCATGAACTTGTTAATGAAATGAACGCAAAGCTCGCTCGCGTCTCTTAATCAAAGAATGAATGGTACAACATATCGTATGACGAGTAGTCTACAGAGGCGAGTGCCTTAATTAACTCACGTCAACATAAGCACTCCAACAGAAAAAAAAACACAAAGAACTGAAATATATCCGCCACAGATGCCAAATAGAGCGTCGCTTATGAGCAGCATATATACTGACAAGCTCATGTAAACAGTTTGAACGATGTAGTTTGTTGTGCAAAGGATCAAACCAAGAAACGAATTAGCAGTGGGACTTTGATGCTTCACATATCCGCAGCTAAAATGACTTTGTTCCAACGTCATGTACAACCTACCAAAATCATAGCAATCCCCACCTCACCTGCTCGTAATGCTAGAGTTGAAAGGAGTGACGGAAGCAGTACGATGGATGATAAAAAGTAAAAGTGATTCGCTCCAGCTTGTATGACTTTGTCAGAGTAATAGCCTGATACACTCGAACAAAAAGAAAGTCCTAGAAACGAAAGATCAGGAAAAGCTGAGCAAGCATCACAATACCTGGTCATGATGTGCAAGGCAGAACTTTTTCATACGTGAGATTCTGGAAGACTGGTACATCAGAGAGCTCATGAGCATGTAGAGAAATAAAGGGATCTCCGCAAACGCTTTCCTAAAATGCAAAGTTTCCCAATGTGAGAACGATTAGGACCGAAAAGCTAACCAGGCTTAGTACGACCAGCGCGACCAGCACGTTGCATAGCACTAGCTTTAGATATCGGACATACTAATAGTGACTCAACACGAATTCTCTGTTTATAAACTTTTTGTTTTGAAAATCCAAGATCTAGATACCACAAAAACCACTCCATCAATAGTCAATGATGTCTCAGCAAGTCGAAAAGAGCCAAGCAATAAAAGTGACTGAGTGCATCCGCACGAAAACCTACTGAAACCTGAAAAGAAGGAACTGAACGACGTAAATGCCAAAAGCCCCGAAGAGCAGCACGGAACGGAAAAGAACGTGGAAAAACGACAGTAAGTCGAAAAGAGAGCCGAACATCAAAAGTGATTCAGTGCATCCGCACGAAAATCCGAAACGTAAACCTGAAAATGAGGAATAGAACAACATAAACGCCAACGCGCCAACGAGCAACACGAAAAACCAAAAAAAAAGAAAAACGAGCGCGAAAAAACGACAAAAAAGGGTAAGTCGAGAGCGACGGCAGCTTATTTTCGAAAATGATAAGCTGCGTATCACAGCAAATTGGCTGCGTACTTATTATGCTCCGGAGCCCCAAATCTGGCGTATTTCCGGAGCGCAAATCTCTGCTCTGAAGCCCTCCCATTCTATGTCCCGGAGACCTCCCATCCTATGTCCCGGAGACCTTCCGTTTTGTGCTCCGGAGACCTCCCATTTTGTGCTCCGAAGCCCTCCCATTTGTGCTCCGAAGCCCTCCCATTTTCTGCTCCGGGGCTCTCCCAAATCTGGCTACCTCCGGAGCAGAGATTTGCAAGCTCGCCGAAGGGGTCCCATCTGCCTTCTTGTGACGTCACCGTGACGTCACAGAAAGGGACCGCCCCCTCGCCTCGCTCTCAATGGTCATTTGGGTCCTCCGCAGCTCTGCCAGATTTCGACTGTCCTCCGGAGCTACGGCACCGATTGTCTGAGAAGATGGAGATGCTGGTGCAAACGATAAGCCCTGTACAGAAGACACGCGCCTATGCATTTAGGCATTTGTCAAATCGCTAAAATGCATGATCGTAGCGATCTGACGAAATCGTGGAAAGTGTGCCTTAGGCCTAAAAATAAGTCTGTGATTCTTTTGACAGCATCTGACTTATTCATATTCAGGAAAGCCATGCCACCCTGCAGTGCTACATTGGCGAATTTGATAAGGGTAACTGTAAAGGAGTCTGTGTGATGCGAGAAAAATATAGTAGAGATAGGTGAGTCAATGCCGACTAACACGACTTGACATAGAAATTTAGAGACGGCCTTTTTTTGTGTTCGCAGAATTCGTGAAATGTCCCCTTTGACGTCAAGTTGGATAAAAAATGCCTCTGGATGGAAAGCCTTGTAGTGCTCCTTGATCCGGCGATCTTGCTTCGACGGCTCAAACAGTCGAAGGGATACCTTCGGCGGACAAATGGCGCGAGTCTGCCACTTCGCACTCTGGAGCGCTCCGGAGCCCTGCCATTTCACGCATTTTGCTGCTCCGGGGCTTTCTCAAAACTGGCGCAAATCCGGAGCAGAGATTTGCGCGTCCCGGAGAGGGGTCCCATTTGTTCAACTTGACGTCACGGTGAGTCACGGTGACTCACAAGCAGGCGAATGGGACTCCTCTCCGAGACGCGCAAGTCTCCGCTCCGGAGGTGCGCCAGGTTTGAGAGAGCTCCGGAGCACCAAAATGGATGAAATGGCAGGACTCCGGAGCGCTCCAGACCGCGAAGTGGCAGACTCGCGCCATTTGCCCGCCGGAGGTATCCCTTCGACTGTCGAGGGGATCATTCCCACTAAGCTCATTTTTTCGCATGCGACAAGTTGAAAAATAGTTCCTGGCATGTTAAAGTCGCAAAATCCACAATAATATAAAACGCAGACGCTCTTAAGCAGAAGAAACGCGAGGATGAATAATAACAATAGTTGAATTTTAGACGTACAGATGTAGCTTGGAGCAAGACTGCGCTATCAATAGAAATTTTCTAGGAGCTGTAAAAAGCGGAGAAGATACGGTATGAAACAGTTTTGTGAGATTTTGAAAAGAACCCAAATTTTCGTTGGCGTTAGGTGAAAGAGCAGTCGAGGTATAGGCATCAAATGAAAATTCAGTGACAATCATAGTGTTAGGCTAATGTGCGTTGACGTTGCCTTAGGTGAATGTTGTCGCCTTGGTAAGATGCAGTATTGTTGGCCGATGTCTGCGCAATAAAGATATCTACAATACCGCTCATAACGTCAAAAAGTCGCCGCACTTTAGCAGAGAGCGCCAGTGCGCTACAGTGCGCCGGAGAGGTGCCAGTCAGATTGGCACACTCCGTCCGACCACAGGAATGGAGATGATGTAGCGAAAGTGATAGCAGTTATATTGATGTAACAGCCTTCAGATGTGGTGCTATGGCAATATTTGTCCGGCTACGACGCCTAAATTTTCGAAGTTCTGATTTCACACCATCTATCATATTCGAGTGTGTTTACTACCCTTCACTGCAAATATATGAAACGGAAGTGAGAAATTGTACAAGACGCATTTTCAGATTTTTGTGTGATTCCCCGATGATCCCGGTCTGCCGACAGTTTATTCTCAATTTGTCGTTTCAAGTCATTTATAACGTCTCAAAGTTGCACTCATTATCTGACAGAGCTATACATGTTTCTGATAAAAGCAAATACTTTACTTACAATTACTTAAATGGCCCGTTCTTACTGGCCGTGCGAGTCTTAATTTTGACCATTCGTTGCGGTTTCTGACAATTCATCCATGAACGTCTTGGCACACGTCTGCAATTGCTGCACGGTCCTGAATTAGATTCCAATAACGCAGCTGGTTTATGCGGGCAAGAGACGTCACACCATCGCTTCGGTGTTCTGTCACGTGGAGGTGGTCGAAGCTCTTGGAACCCACTGTAATGTTCTTTTTTGCCTATTATTTATTTATTTATTTATTTATTTATTTATTTATTTATTTATTTATTAAATACATCGTAAACGATGCACCACCTCAAAAATGAAGTACGAACAGGCGATTAAATATGGGACGGAGTGGGAGAAAAAGGCAAGATTGACTTTACATTTGCTCTCACTTTCGAGTCGTATCCAAGTAACAAATCTAATAGAGTTCTTGTATAATTTCGGGAAAATGGTAAAAGCTCATGGGTTGCTAATAAAGGCCAACGTTGTTGGGAATGTGACTTCTGGGAAAGATTGCCGGATGCATTCGATGGTGATGTAGGTAAATAATGTAGAGGCGATGGTGTTGAGAATTAGAATTTAGAAGGTATGGAGAGGATTTCTTATACATTATCGGGAGTTTCGAACACATACATAGCGACCAGCAGAAGTAGTATATATTGCGCTCAAAATGCGAAGTGTCATGAAGTACCACTTGTGTTTTCAGTACATGATGTACCAGTCCATCCATTTATCCATCCATCAAATTGTCCACTGATCGATCCATACCATCCATATGCATACATACATACATACCAGTGGCGTACAGAGGGGGGGGGAGGGGGCGGGGGCCCCCCGAGAACGGGTCGCGAAATTTTTGAAAGTTACTTACATGAGTTATAAAAATACGTAAGTGACTTGCTTGTTTTTGTAAACAATCAAAATAATTTTTAAAACTTTTTAAAAATTCAAATTAGCTTTACAAAAAATGTTTTTTCGGGGCGTGGCTGACGCTGACGCTCCCTTTTCCAGATTTTAGGGGTTGGGGGGCCGCAAAAATCTTGAGAAAGCCCCCCTAAAAAGTTTCAGAGTGCGTGGCTGACGCCACGCAGCTTTATTTGAAAACAAGTTTTTGCCGCTCCCCCCCGAGCCGA